>JANAVB010045139.1:0-63408 GCA_029216955.1 Iris pallida
ACTTCGGACCGAATTCGGCCCGAGTTCGGTTGAAGGTATCAGGTTATATAACCAGAACCCGAGAGCCTTTCTTCTTCATTGCTTCTAAACTTTATCAAACAGCAACAGCAGCCGCGCGAGAGAACCCCCTAACCCTACTTCTTCACCACCCCTTCTCTTCCAATCCAAGTGGTGAAATCAATCCAAACTTTGGATTCGTGTAGAGTTCGTCGTTCTCTACAACATACTCAAATCTCAGGAGGTCTAACTCCTTATTTCCCCTCCTTTTATTTCGTGCTATTTACTTATTTTGCACAAATGGCACCTAAGGGATTTAACCCATTCAAGAGGAAGAAGACAACCAACCCAAGTGAGGAAGGTTCATCTTCGAATCCACCCACGGATTTCTTTTTTTCGTCAGTCCAATCTAGCGATGGCGCGTTCGACGGGTTTTACTTTCAAACCCTAGATCAAGCCCTACTGTGGTATGGAGATTTTTCCATGAGATCCATATGCACAGGCGCTCCCATCAAGTGGACTGTATTTCCAGAACACCGACCTTTCTTTGCGGCATTAGGGTTAAATATTTTGTTAAACTCTATTTTCCCGTAGCAACTAATGCCATTAGACTGTTCTACTGCAATATCATATTAAACATGTTTGATGTAAGCACTCGTATTGAAGGATTAGATATCAATTTCAATGATGTTATCTTAGCAAAAATCCTTGGTATTCCCAACGAAGGTGAACCGCTTGTTGATATCACTGAATTTGATTTCTCCGACGGCACGACACTTACTAGTTTCAAAGCAGAACTCTGTGCACCTGATCGAGTTCGCTCTGGAAAGTTCAAGGCAAACAACTTGAACTTGTTTAATTATGAATTGCACCGTATCATTTACTCCACTCTGCTTCCGAAATCTACTTCGAAGGATGATGTCACGTCTCTTGAATTATCTACTATGTATCACATTCTTAAGGGGATTCTATTTTCTGCCCCTAAGACCATTATTCAGATGATGGGACATTGTCGTGCAAGAGATAGAAATCTTTCTTATGCGATGATTCTCCCACGCATCTTCCAGCATTTCGACATTGATTTATCTACTTGTACTCAAGACCCTGAGCCCAAGTTTCTTAAGTTATCTCGTCGTAGTATGACTGCTGCTGCTCCTCCTACTGCCCCTGCTACTGCTCCACCTCCTCCACCTCCTCAGCAGTATGCTATGACATTTGAGGGCATACACCAGCACCTTTCAGATTTGCACGTCTCGATGACGGACATGGCTCGCGAACGTGAGTTCCGCGACGTCACCCGTTATCATGTGATTGCAAATTCTTTAGCTGATCTTCGATTCGCCCAGACTGGATATTTTGTCGGTTCCATTCCTAGAGATCCATCTTTCTCTGGTTACCGCTGTGAGGATGAGGCTGTTCATGCCTACTTTCAGCCCGGTAACGCATATGATTGGTACCGTTCTGACCGTGCTCCTCGAGATTATGTTGGTGAGTTTTATACTGGCGCTTCCACTCACCCTTCTGGCGTGGGCACCTCTATAGCTGGTCCTTCTGGACATGCTGGTCATGCTGATGATAATGATGATGAGGAGGAGGAGTTGTGGTATGTTTATCTGATTTTTGAGACTTAGACATTATCTACTGTATACTTGGAAATGCTCCGACATTCCAAGTTTTTCTATCTTTTTAGACTTTATTATCAGTATTTCTTTTGAGGACTTGTACTGGATATTTTATGTCTTTTGGACATCATTTCATCTTTATGGATTTCGTAGTTTATGGTTCACATCAGTTTATTTACTTAGCATCTTTTTCTGCTTTAATAACTGCCTGTGAAATGTTTCTTTGTTTATTATAAACTGCCTGAGTACAAATACATGCATGTGATGTCATTCTTATTTCTTTTTCTATCATTTATCATGATTATTTTTTTGTGTTTCTTCACTGTCGGTTATTTATGCACTGATTACGGGGGAGTTTTTCTCTTTTGCAATTATTTTGCTAAATGACAACGGGGAAAAAAATAAAGATCTAACATTTCTTTTGAGAAAATGCAGGACTTGAACAATTTTTGATTTTATTTCAAGCTTAAATGTTATATCATTCATAGTTTGTCAATTATCAAAATGGGAGAGATTGTTGGCCCATTGGTCATATGGTCAAACTGATTTTAATAATTGATCAAACTCTGTCTGGATATATGAAGCTAGTCAGGATGTATCGGACTCTTGGACATGATCAAGAACATCTATCTACACAGTTCAAGACCGAAGCAATATGCCTGTTCGAGTCTGTATTTCTTGAGCAATATATTTTTCATTTTATTGAGTCTAGGAATACGTTGTACACCGAGTAGTACTGGCAAATAGGCTATTCCAAAATGTTTTCAAAATGTTTTTAAAATGTCCTTAGTTTTGAAAAACATTCTTATTAACAAAAGCTTCAAAAAGGTTTTCAAAAATCCCCAAAATTTATTTTTAAATACCTAACCTAACCCTGACAGAACTCGGCCAGAGTTCGGCCAGAGTTCGGCCAGAGTTCGGTTAGTGGCCGTTTGATTTTTGAATTCTCTGGAACTCGGTCCTCCTGCAGTTGCGGATTTGACCGAGATTTCCTCATCGAGTTCTGCCCGAATTCTGCCAGAATTCTGTCTTTGGAATTCCTATAAATAGAGAAGGATTTCGATCATTTCAATTCACTCATTCACTTTCAATCTTCTCTCTATCTAAAGCTTTCAGTCTTCCAAAGAGTTTTCTTGAGCTTTAAATTTCAGATCCCAAGCAAATTACAATCCTCTAGTCGATTTGCCAGTGCGGTGCGATCTAGAAGTTTCTGAGAGATTGTAATCAGAAGGCTTGATTGAAGAATACCTCTTCACAATTGAAGTTGGACGAGTTCTTCGTATCAAAGCTCGCGTTGTAGAAGTTGCAAGGACTTCGTAAGAAAACTTGCGGTTTTGCCAATAGTGGATTCAACTGGTAGCAAGAGTTCTACCGACTGGATTAGTCCTCAACAGAGGGAAACTAGTATACATCGCAGTCTTTGCGTTTGCTTTCTTATCTCTGCCTTTACATTACTTAGTTGTGATTATTATTCTGTGATCTTGCTGCTAACATTTTTTAATTAGCATATTTCCGCTGCCAACTCTATTCACCCCCCCTCTAGAGTATTGTGTTTTACGATTTCGTTCCTACAACGTGGTCGCGAACTGAAAGCATCGAAAGCTGCATAATGGTTTCGTGGACGTGTGGGCTTTGAAGGAATTCAAATTGGTCGCGTGTGCGCGACGAATTTGATGCGTATCCGTCAAAATTTACCGTATCGACCTCTATGCAAATTTCCCAATTACTTTGTGTACGCTCGACAGATCGAGACGAAACTTGTGCCAATAGGACCGTATCATTTTTCTGGTCCTGTATGCCAAGTTTGGTCCAATTTTGAGACAGTTGATTGGATCGTCGTTTCGCGGGCCCCACAATCCAATTCAACGGGTGATTTTGTGCACGGCCCACCAGAATCCAAAACTGAACATACCGTTGGGTTCGTATCACCAAATCGAATCCGTAGACATGTAGTTTGATGACTTTAGAGACCATTGACACTGGTACACTTTTTGGTGCAAAGCGGGTCCAACGATGGACATTATTTTGGCCCAAAATTACCGTTTTGCCCCATATCCAGAATTAGACGTAAGGGCAGGCAATCCTAGCTAATTTGACTATTCTGAGAATGTTGACAATGTTTGTTTCAGCTTTCGGAGACAGTTGTGATGACTTGGACCTTATGGCTTATCAGTTAACTATATTTTGTGGGATTTGCGTGCAATCTTCAGGCAAGTATACCTTGCCTTCCTCTATAGTTTTATTTATATGCATTGTATTTTATTTTCCAGTTTTGATTGTTTACGAACATGTGCTTTTCATATTTTATTTCTTTTGAGTGGTTTCCTTGCGTATAGCCGTGTTCATGTTGGTCTTGTGGTTCACACTTGGAGTTTCTCGTCAGTACCTTGCTTGAGTCGTGTCATAGAACGAGTACGTGTAATTAAACTGCTAAATCCTTGATATTATTTCCTTGCCACCAGAGAGTCCACACTCGGGACGAGGATGTTTTTCTTGATCTGTTTACATCCGTGAGTCCACACTTGGGACGAGGATGTCGATTATTTACACCAGAGAGTCCACATTTGGGACGAGGGTGTTTACATCAGAGAGTCCACACTCGGGACAAGGTTGTTATACTTGCACCAGAGAGTCCACACTCGGGACGAGGGTGCCTTTCCGTGAACTAACCAGAGAGTCCACACTCGAGAAGAGGGTTAGAACTAACCAGAGAGTCCACACTCGGGACGAGGGTTAGTACTTAGTTCAAACCCGTGGGTCCACACTCGGGATGAGGGTTCGGTTCTTCCATTGATCTCGTATTTATTGTTTACTCGGCAGTTCATTTATGCGTAGTTGTTCTAGCGTTCGTGTATTCGTGTTCGTGTGTTCGTATTCGTAGTCATTTATCGTGTTACTTTTTTTTATTATCTTGCGCATGATATAACTGTTAGATAGGCATGTATATTATGTATCTTGCTATGTCCTCTGGGGACCTGATGATCTCTTCAGCTTTAGCGATTGCATGGAGTTAGCTAGTAGTTCTGGATGGCGGAGGATTTGCGGTTCTTATGGGATTCAGGTATCATTATTACGTTTGTTATCCTTTCATGCTTTACATTCCTTATCACGAGTTATCCTGTTTATTGATTCACTTTAGAGACTCTAGTTATATTCTTTGAGTCTTATTGGACATTTATGCTAGTGGGCTGTAGACTACGACCCATAGTGTTCATTCATGTTTTGTATTCTTATTATGGATTGAGATATAGATTTGTTTGCCATGATTTGGCAGTATACCATAGCCTTGACAGCGTTTACGTATTCGAGTCGGGCTGGAGTCTACTTGATGCGTAGCTGGCTTACTCACGTGCTCGCGTCCGAAAAGCGGGTGCGGGTCGTGACAAATTTTTTTGGTAGCCCATGCAGGTCAGAACATATCGTATCGGTTACGTAACTGTACCGGTACGAGCCTGCGACTATGACTAAACCCTTAGAAATCTCAATCCACTCTGCCTTGAAAATTCTTCTAGAAATTCTCTACGTCCTTGAAAACTCCATGTTTGCTCTCAATTATACCTCCTTTCTTTCCGTATCATTGAATTCTCGTCCCTTCTATTTCGAAGTGACGAACGATCGTACTATCTAGGATTTATCAAAATTCTTAAATTATAGTATAATATTGCATGATTATTGAGTTTTGGTTGTTTATAGATATTAGGGAGTATAGATGCCACAATCCCTATAGATCTGTTGTAGAATTATTAGCAACTAGTTAGAAGATTATAAGATTTTAGTGACCGTATTTTGAGGATTAGTATGACCAGAGGTGGGTAGAAGTCCTCAAGTATTCGGAGTTATAAAATAGCTAGAGAAGGTTATAGAATATATTTTTAGAAATTAAATTTAAGGAGATTGAGGTTATGGCATACTTCCTTTTTGAATTTTTGGGAATAGTATGAAAGAGAATTTCAAGGACGAAATTATTTTAAGGTAGGTAGATTTGTAGCTTCCCTTCCCAAAATTTTGAAATATTTATTTATTTATTTATTGATTCGACTTAAAGGGTGATTTTAGAATTGTATAAATGATTATTTAGTTAATTATCATGACAGATGATTTTAGCCATGGTTGAGATTTGGAGTAAAAGGTGACTAGGAATCATGGCATGGATAGTGTAGTGGCATGCTTTGACTAGTGTATTAGCCATGCCAAGGAAGGCCGAGCCATAGTGATGCCCTAACTAGGAAAACCAGGCCAAGTTGCGACTTAATCCCTATAAATGGTTTAATTATTTATTAATTAATTATTGATTTAGATGACCCGATTGTACCAACTTAGTCCGAACTGGGCCCGAACCAAATCCAAGCCTTTGTAGGTATGTAGTGAGACCAAAGACGACCATGTAGGCATATTTGATATGTGTAATTTAGTTTGAGATTTCATTATCGATCACTAGTACCGCCGCTTTCACACCAGTTCGTAGACATGTTGATTTCGGAGCGAAGACTTACATGTCAGATACAGTACTGATCACCAAAACCTGTCCTTATGAAGTTTTGATGTAATAAGCCTTTTCAAGTATGGTATGTGTAATATATTTTTAGAGATAAATGTTCCTGATTCAGTTCCATTTCTGGCTTTTTGTTTCTTAATATAAATGTTTTTTTGGGTCTATTTGCGTGTATGAAGTTGAAACTTTGGATATGGATATCCAAAGTCCAAACACAACTCATAATTGCTTACCTTCGAATTCGATCTTTAAGCTGTTGGCTTTTCATCCAATCAAGTATATCATCTACATTATTTCTAGGTTTGAAGTTGTAGTATTCTAATATAATTTAGTATCATTGACATATTCGTCTGCATGCCGTTTCAGATGTTTGACATTTCGATAAGATTTTGTTGTTGGTGTGAACTGAACCCTTATCCGTGTTCCATTGGAAGTTGAAACCCTGCCATCTCAAGACTCTCAACACCAGCTTCTGTTGTTGAAGCCGATGCATCCTTATTTTTGGATGTCTTGTCCTTTGCTAATTCATACATTTTTACATTTCATTCTTTAATTTTACAATCATATCTATTTAGGTTATAGCTTGCAAATTCTCTTTTAGCAGAGCTTTGGATTCAATTAAAACAAACAATTGCTTTATCTATGCATCCCTATTGCAGATGAATTGAGGTAGGTTGTCACGCCCTAGAACCAGAATACTGGAGAGCGGGAGAATGACTCAGCCAGCTACGTATTACGGGTAACGAATACCGTATAATACGATCAATGCTGTCTAACCAGACGAGGGGTGCATACTACATGAAAGTCTTACTATGGTCACTTCACATCTATTGTCTCAATCATTCAAACAAGAAGCAAGAATAGAGAACATGTAAGATAAAGCAGTAAGGCGTCCCAAACGCTTAGTCAAAATATTCTTGAGATCTGGCTTTACAAAACATAGCCAGATGGTATAGTAACATATACACAATTGTTATCAGCTGCAGTCTGACTTAGTTACAATTATGTAAAGGTAAGTACAAGACAATTCGACTAACATGTCGGTGCCAAACGGCTAAGTATGAAGTAAATAACAAAACGAGCGGTGAAGTAAGGACCCACTCGAGTCCTCCTGCGATCATTCCTCTAGTATTGACCATCTTGGAGGCGAAAGTAAGCTGAGTCCTCGGAAACCGGCTCTAAATCTAGCCATGCAAAACCAGAGAGGTTAGACCTCTAATAGCAAGTACCACAAGGAGCACGATATGAAGGATTAAACCAGTAAGTAAGTGAATATAATAATATCTCTGCTTTCCACTAGGATTCACATAACATCACGACACTTCGAACCAACCTCCCAACCAAATAAGGACAGAAGTTGGCCCGTCATGTCCTGACATTCTGATCATCTCAGTTAGGCAACAGAGTAGGTACATACACAAACAAATCATCTTGAACGGCCAATCAACTCCTACGGCTTGCTATTGTGAGTCCCAAGTTATCCTGGACTTATGCAATAGGGATTCCTCAGTTCTTACTATGTGCGAGCAAGGCTAGTCTATCCAGTCAATCAATTGCGCCAATCATGTAATTAGACGAGTCCTAACGGGACGCCCGCCGTTAATATACCATGTACAATTTAATAATATAAGCAGATACCGTTCCCTGCCGTGTGACAGATTTACAGTATCTGTGGGAACCAGCCGGCCTGTCGGGCAATACTAGTCCCAAGAGGGCTGCCATATAAGAACTCGGGAATCCATTCTCTCTATGCCATCGTTATTTTATTTAACTTAAAGCCTCTATGTTAAGCAAAATCCATGCCGTAGATCATGGTCATTCAAATGAGTACTTTTGTACGGGGTACGATATGCGCAACTCTACAACGATCCCGTGCGGCTAGGCTGTAGGTCTTACATAGCGTAATGCAACAATCAAATCTAACCACGGAGTATCATGCCTTGACATAATGTACACATGCTGCTTTTGTAGAAAAATAATTAAATAAATAAATAGTGAAGCCTGCATGTGCCTGTACGTCAATATTCGGGATCAGCCAGTCGATTACAATAGTTCATACATGAACGTGTCTCATTCATTCAATTCAATAAGACGACTAGCCAGTCTCTTAGTTCCAATTAGGAACGCATGATCAATTTTTTAGTCAAGATAACCATCGTCATTAATGGTGACAAGGCATGAAAGTCAATTAGCATTAAATGGGGTCGAGTCTATAACTCTAGGGTTAAGTTCCAGTCTTACTGGGCATCCATAAACCAATCAAGACACAAGGTACGTTCTACACAACCATATATATTAAAAATATTAACATGCTAAGATTATCGAGTTCATAAAAAAGGCGTGAGGATATAATAGAAGAATTATCATGCCACCATTAAATGAATAAGTTATAGAACAAATAGAAACACCCAGGTCAGGAAGTCACGCCAACAAGTCTATGCTAAGGCCAACAAGTCACGCCAACAAGTCTATGCTAAGGCCAACAAGTCACGCCAACAAGTCTATGCTAAGTCTAGCAGGAGTGAGCGTGAAAAGTGGTTCACGTTGGCACGCACAGCGTGAGCGTGAAGGGAAATTCATGCACTCATAACGTGAGCGTGAAAAGTAACTCACGCACGCACAGCGTGAGCGTGGAAAGTGAGCGTGGAAAATGATAAGAAATCCACGCACGCACGCAAAGACGTGTGCGTAACTAAAATGTCACGCTGACACGCAAGAACGTGAGCATGATTAAAATTCACGCAGACACGTAAAGACGTGTGCATGACTAAAATTCACGCAGACACGTAAAGATGTGTGCGTGACTGAAATTCACGCAGACACGTAAAGACGTGTGCGTGACTAAAAATTCACGCAGACACGTAAAGACGTATGCGTGACTGAAATTCACGCAGACACGTAAAGACGTGTGCGTGACTGAAAATTCACACTGACACGTAAGAACGTGAGCGTGACACAAAATTCACGCAGACACGTAAAGACGTGTGCGTGACTAAAGATTCACGCTGGCACGTAAAGACGTGTGCGTGACTGAACCTTCGTTCCAAGCCAGAAATGAAGTTCCCATGGTTCAGAACCCATGGACAACCGAGAATACACGCCAGGTTGGGAGATCAAAACCCATGAACAACCGAGATACAACAACTTAGATCTAGAAGAAACAAGCCAAAGAAATCAAAACTGCCAGTACTAAACTCTCTCAGGATCATGAGAGGAAGACAAATGAACCATAAAATGGTTCTCCAAGTGGGAAGCAAGAAGCAAGATGTACTTGCCTACTGCTACTGCTGGTCGGTGGAGAAGTGATGAGGAAGAAGAAGAAGTAATGGTGAAGGAGAGTTATGAGGAGAGAGAAGGGGATGGGGGCTTTAAATAGGAAGGGTGGTGGTAGGTGGGTTCGGTTCATTGAACCACCATGAACCCGAGAAAACCAACCTAGGCCGAACCACATAAGACTAAAGCAGAGAATAAAATGCAGAAATAAAATACAGGAATAAAATTGCAGGAAATAAAATATAGATACTTAATTAACATGAAATTAAAGGAATTTATGTACAGGATAATACATGATAAATACTAAATAAATATATATGAGTTGTACATGTATAAAAATACGCATTCTGGGAACGGGGAGTGACATAGGTAGTTTAGATGCATTAAGGTGTTTAAGTTTAAACTGAAGCTGGTCCTTTCCCTTTTCTGGTTCCAAACCTGTTCTAAGACTCGGGTTCTTTGGTCAAAATTTCAAACTTTGATGCAACTTCCCACAACCATAGGAGCAAACGCCAAATACCATCACAGCCCATCATAGAGGCCCGACCCCTATATTCCAGCAAACCCGCGCGTATATATATATATATATATATATATATATATATATATATATATATATATATATAGATATATATATATATATATATATATATATATATATATATACGCAGGCGTAAAGGAGGTATAACCGAGAACCCTAACCCAAAACTTCCATCATAGGAGACCGTGCCCCGCCTCCATCGACGTACGCTCGCCACCCAAGGCTGTCGTGCAAGCCGCCGGAGGCACCACGCGACGACAGATTCGCGCCAAGCCGTGGTTCGCAACAGCGACAGCACCAGCAATCCGCTGTCTTCGCGACGGGATTCTCGCTTCTTCGGTTGATCAAATCCAGACCCGTCTTTGCAGGTTCACACTCAACATAACCCTCTTCCCAATCTATAAATTAGTTTACGAGGATATATAGTATAACTGTCGAGAAATCGAACCCAAAAACCTGAAAAAACTGTCCAAAACGGAACAGTAAACCCGACCCCAACTCCTGTGTTCGAAGTAGAATTCTGAACCCAATATTAGAAATTTTGATAATATATTTGAAGGATTTTATTGACAACATATAGGGCTCCACAACCCAATTCTAGGAAATCGATTTCATCGAGTATGCGCCGAGAAATCGGATCCCAAAGTTCATAAAGACCTGTTTTAAAAACAATAAAATTCTCCGATACGACGTGCGTCCTGCCATTTCGGGTGATGTAGTCGCGAATCGAAAGCATCGAAAGCTGCGTAATGGTTTCGTGGACGTGTGGGCTTTGACGGAATTCAAATTGGTCGCGTGTGCGCGACGAATTTGATGTGTATCCGTCAAAATTTACCGTATCGGCCTCTGTGTAAATTTCCCAATTGTGTACGCTAGACAGATCGAGACAAAACTTGCACCAACAGGACCGTATCATTTTTCTGGTCCTGTATGCCAAGTTTGGTCCAATTCTGAGACAGTTGATTGGATCGTCGTTTCGCGGGCCCCACGATCCAATTCAACGGATAATTTTGTGCACGGCCCACCGGAATCCAAAATTGAATATACCGTTGGGTTCGTATCATCAAACCGGATCTATAGACATGTAGTTTGATGAATTTAGAGACCATTGACACTGGCATGCTTTTTGGTGCAAAGCGGGTCCAACGGCGGACATCGTTTTGGCTCGAAATTACCGTTTTGCCCCTGTGTCCAGAATTGGACTTAAGGGCAGGCAATCCTAGCTAATTTGACTATTCTGAGAATGTTGGCATTGTTTGTTTCAGCTTTCGGAGACAGTTGTGATGACTTGGACCTTATGGCTTATCAGTTAACTATATTTTGTGGGATTTGCGTGCAATCTCCCGGCAAGTATACCTTGCCTTCCTCTATAGTTTTATTTACATGCATTGTATTTCATTTTTCAGTTTTGATTGTTTATGGACATGTGCTTTTCGTATTTTATTTCTTTTGAGTGGTTTCATTGCGTATAGCCGTGTTCATGTTGGTCTTATGGTTCACACTTGGAGTTTCTCGTCAGTATCTTGCTTGAGTCATGTCATAGAACGAATACGTGTAATTGAACTGCTAAATCCTTGATACTGTTTCCTTGGCACCAGAGAGTCCACACTCAGGACGAGAGTGTTTTTCTTGATCTGTTTACATCCATGAGTCCACACTCGGGACGAGGATGTCGATTATTTGCACCAGAGAGTCCACATTCGGGACGAAGGTATTTACATCAGAGAGTCCACACTCGGGACGAAGATATTATACTTGCACCAGAGAGTCCACACTCGGGACGAGGGTGCCTTATCGTGAACTAACCAGAGAGCCCACACTCGGGACGAGGGTTAGAACTAACCAGAGAGTCCACACTCGGGACGAGGGTTAGTGCTTAGTTCAAACCCGTGAGTCCACACTCGGGATGAGGGTTTGGTTTTTTCGTTGATCTCGTATTCATTGTTTACTCGGCAGTTCATTTATGTGTAGTTATTCTAGTGTCCGTGTGTTCGTGTTCGTAGTCATTTGTCGTGTTCCTATTTTTCTTGTTTATTTTCTTGCACATGATAAAACTGTTAGATAGGCATGTACATTATGTATCTTGCTATGTCCTCTGAGGACCTGATGATCTCTTCAGGTTTAGCGATTGTATGGAGTTAGCTAGTAGTTCTGGATGGCGGAGGATTTGCGGTTCTTGTAGGATTCAGGTATCATTATTACGTTTGTTATCCCTTCATGCTTTACATTCCTTATCACGAGCTATCCAGTTTATTGATTCACTTTAGATACTCTAGTTATATTCTTTGAATCTTATCGGACATTTATGCTA
Organism: Iris pallida; assembly: GCA_029216955.1. NCBI lineage: Eukaryota > Viridiplantae > Streptophyta > Magnoliopsida > Asparagales > Iridaceae > Iris > Iris pallida. Next base: position 12,237 of record JANAVB010045139.1, read on the forward strand.
GTGGACTGCAGACCACGACCCATAGTGTTCATTCATGTTTTGTATTCTTATCATGGATTGAGATATAGATTTGTTTGCCATGATTTGGCAGTATACCATAGCCTTGACAGCGTTTACGTATTCGAGTCGGGCTGGAGTCTGCTTGATGCGTAGCTGGCTTGCTCACGTGCTCGCGTCCAAAAAGCGGGTGCGGGTTTGTGACAGGTTATCCCAATAATACAATTATTTAGGAATCCTCAGATCGTATCATATCCAAGCAAGGCTGGCCAATCCATTATATATATATATATATATACATGAAGCACTTTGATAATGCACCGGTCCTCCGTAAGGCTATTGTGCTAAAATATATAACACATAGCACGTAGGAGTTGGATATAGTCATCCACTTTAGGCGAATGAAACCGTATCCGTGGCGGCCAACCCGACATATTAGGACATGGCCTAGGGTGGCTGGTAACGTACGATCTTGAGATTATGTTCCCTCCCAATGCTTCTATCGATTTAGGTTGCTTAGATTAACCCTATCTTGATATTGAAATTACATGTCGTGGTCACATGGTCATCCTCCTATATGTCATACCATAGTACATGTACCCTAAGTATGAATCCACATCGGCTCAAGGAGTCCCAAATCTAGATTCATGCTTAGTGTAATGTATCAAACAATAATCAATATACCACGATATTATTATTGACCAATTACTATGACTGTGCTGGAAAGTACGTATGTATTGACATATAACACGAATAATCACTTAGCACGCAGAGTCATACCTCAGCACACTCATTAAATAGCACCACGGTGCACACTAATATTGTACCTCAATATAAACTTAAAAAATGTACCAGCACGTATACAGGTAATCAAGTCGGGAACATGGTCAAGTCAGGAAGTCACATGGACCCCTCGTGACATAGAAGTCACATAGGACATGCAAGTCTCAGACATTCATGGCACACTAAGGTTAGGGCAGGAAGTCAAGTTCATCCAATTAAAGTGAGACATGATTATTCTTGAAGCCAAGACAATGATCTACAACTTTCATGTTTTAAGTTTTTCAAGATTCTAGCTACAAAACAGCTCAAACGGACAAAAACAGTCATTCAGGGTACGAAGCTCACGCAAGTCATAAAGTGGCACAAACTGCACACGGGTAAAAGGCGCATGGTACAAGGTACAAGGCGTGCGAGGTACAAGGTGTGTGCGAGGTAAAAGGTGTGCGAGGTGCAAGGCGCACGAGGTGTACACGAGGTGTAAGGTGCGAAAGATGTACGCAAGATGTGTGAGGCAAAAGGTGCACACGAGGTGCATGGCAGGCGAGGTGTACGCGAGATACAAGGTACATAAGGTGCAAGACACGCGAGGTGTGCACGAGGTGCAAGGTGTGTGTGGTACAAGGTACGTGAGGTGTGCGTGCGGTGCAAGGTGCGCAAGGTGTGCACGAGGTGCATGGTGTGCGAGGTGTGCACGAGGTGGGAGGTACGCGAGGTGTACGCAAGGTACAAAGTGCACGAGGTGTGCGCGAGGTACAAGGTGTACGAGCCAAAAGGTGCACACAAGAACCAAGGTGCGCGAGCCAAAAGGCGCACACGAGGTGCAAGGTGTACGACCCAAAGGCGCACACGAGGTGCAAGGTGAGCGAGCCAAATGGCTCGCACGAGGTGTGCGCAAGGTATCGTCCCTACCAGCACGCTTTTGGCAATGAAGTTTTATAAACTTCCAATGTCCATAACTTGGGCTATAGGACTCAGAATTGGGCAAAGTAAATGTCTAAACTAAATAAATTAAATTACCTACAACATGGAACAAGTAGTTTTCGAAAATAAGCAAGTTTGATAGATCAAAACCAAGAAAATCCATAGAACTCTAGTTTTAGAAACTTAGATCTACATAAAATTAGCCATTAAAATAAAAAACTCGAAGAACTAAACTTGTAGAGAATGAAGAGATCAACAACCTAGACTAATAATATCAAAGAAACAATAAGAAATGAAAAAATGCAAGTGGTCTCTCATTTGTGCAAGATGTACTTGCCTAATGGTGGTGGTTGAGGGAAATGAATGAAAGCTTATGAGGAGAGAGAAAAAGAAGAGAATATATATAGTAGGGTTGGATTGGCTTAAGAAAACCCTAATCATAAGCATACTCTTAACCATATGACTAATAACATGTTACATGCTACACGATACAACTAATCAAATTAATTAAACAAAATTCTAACCACAACACGGTTCTGAAATTTTATCATCGAAACAGTGAGCCACGCCTACAACCTGACAAGGACAAGAAGTGGCACACTAATCTGTGACGAGATATTGTTTCATGCCATGACCAGTCATAAATACATGATACATGCAATCAAGATACAGGTACCAGATAGCATATACAGAAAAAACAAAAAATTTACGTATTCCAGGAACGAGAAGTGACACTACCCGTAAAGACGGGATTTGGATCTTCAGGGGAAGCACTGTCTCGCTTCCATAGACAAAAGAAAATGGTATATTACTCGTGGATGTCCGAATGGTTGTGCGGTTAGCCCACAGACATTTTTCAAGCTTCTCGTTCCAGTCGCGCTTATTAGAAGAAACAACTTTCTTAAGAAAATTGACGATAGTCTTGTTGAATGCTTCGACTAGCCCGTTTGCTGTAGGATTGTAAGCCGTTGATGCCACATTCTGTATTCGATTCTTATCACAGAATCGATGGAATACATGGCTCACGAACTCTGGACCATTGTCATGGATAATCCTTCTGGCACTCCGAAGCGGTATATTATCTGATGTTTGGCAAAGCTGATCAAGTTCGACATTTTTACCTCGGCCAGAGGTACTACTTTTGCCCACTTAGAAAAGTAGTCGGTGATGGCGAGTACGAACCAGTATTCTCTGGAAGATGGCAGACTGAACGGTTTGATGATATCCATTCCCCATGCTTCAAATGGCCAGGCGGCCGCTGTGGGGTATAGGAACTCCGAAGGTCGGTGGATGAAGTCAGCATGTAACTGACATACCTGGCACTTCTTTGCGTAATCAATGACATCTACCATCATAATGGGCCAATAATAGCCCAAGCGATAAAGCCGGTCCTGTAACTTGAGACCAGACTGGTGGGCACCACAGGTGCCATCGTGTGCCTCCCAAGCGCTTCTTGTGCTTCTTTTTTGGATAAACATCGCTAGAGAAGCCCGTCGTATGAGCAACGATACCAGGCTGGTGGGCTCCACAGGTGCCATCGTGTTCCTTCTCGATAGCATCCATGATGTTGGGGCAAAAATATTGCTGTTGTTGTTTGACAGACTTAGCATCGGGTAGGATGTTGAGACGGTGCATGGCAATTTGCAGGTCTAAACCTGGCATGTCTTTGTAGCTCCATACAAAGACGTCAATGTATTTTCGGATAAACTGTATCAGAGATTCTTTGTCTTTTCTGTCAAGCTTTTGCTGATAAAGATGGGTTTAGGGGAAACCTCATCTCCTAGCTCGACTTGGACGACTTCGTCTTCAGTGGAAGGTTCGTATTGTTCGAAGTACCATTTCTATTGGGATCCGAGGCGCTGAGCCTATGTTTCATCTTTGAAGTATTCAAGCATTTGGTCTTCATCCTAGACTAGGGGATCTATGGAGACCATATTGACAGATAATATCTTTTTGAAGGCTTGGCCGATACTGGTATCTGAGTCCTAGGTTGAGGAGGCCGAGGAATATGAATGCATCAGGACCTCCAGTTCAGAGCTCTCCGACGTTGTTGTTGGTGTAACGTAACCCAACCCTCGGCGAGTGCGTTGGTAGTAATTTTGGGACTTTTCCTTCGGGGCATGAAGTCATAAGAGAAAACGTCAGCCGTTGCCATTGTTCAGTTCTCTGTCACTGTTTAAGTTGTAACCTATTTTTTGGATGAGGTGTTCGGCTTGAGTAGTGTAATAGTAGAGTTGTATCTTGCCGTTATCGGGTTCTGATTCCGTCGGAGCTAGTCGCTACAGATGCTCCAATCGGTCGAATATGATGGGTTCGTCTTCCTTCTTCTTTATTGGAACCAAGAAGTAGGCACCTCAGGAAGGGACAACTCGGCTTTCGAGGTTAGCGGTTGTCACTTGTGTTTGCAGCATATATAAAGCGTTGTCTAAGAAATACCTAGTGTTCCAATGCACACAAGAGTAATTCAAAGACAACTTCCTATTAATGAAATACGAAATTTTATTCCGAGGGATTACATCATCTAAAGAGTGTACCTCGGTATTGGTGCATACGTAGTCTCCCAACTCTTCATCCGTGAGCACTAGGACTATTGCGGGAGAAGGAGGAGGACGTTTCCCCTTCAACTTGACTACCAAGGGGGCTACAGTTGGAGGTTTGAGTGACCTCAGAGTTGGCTTTAGAGCCTTCCAGGGGAGCCTTATTTGCATAGGCTCCTGGCCAGCCTCCGACATGGTCGAGGATGATCGAGCTGGAGCTTTGCCCCGGAGCTTAATGACGAGGGGAGTTGACGTCTTGGAAGGTTTCCCCTTTAATCGAACCTTCAACGGTTCTTCAGCTATAGCTACACTTTCTGCTTCATCGTCGGCATTATTGGCGTCGTCGTCCCATGGGACTGATTCGTACAGATCAACATCTGTACAGTATGCTTCGAGTCCTCAAAAGGGATCGATGTCAGCAAACTCGGTCATGATAGTCCCATCGCTGGCCACATACTTCATGCACTAATGGAGAATGGAGGGCACGATCATGTATTCATGAATCCATGGTCGTCCTAATAGCATGTTGTACACTACTAAAATACAACGATTTAGCGACGGCCCTATCCGTTGCTAATTCATCGCTAATTGATATTACCGACGGATACTAGCTGAAAAAATCCGTCGGGAATAACCTCGTCGCTAAAAAACATCCGTTGCTAGTCCGTCGCTTAGCGACTACTTAGCAACGGATTACCGTTGGCTACACCAAAACAGTTAGCGACGGCTAACCGACGGTTTTCTGTCAACTTCGACAGTTTAAAATTTTAATGTAGCAACTTTAGCGATGGGCAATCTGTCGCTAAACCGTCGTTAAACGCGTATAAGAGGGTTTATGATACGCAAAATATGTCGCTAATCCGTCGTTAATCTGTCACCAACGTCGTTGGATTACCAGCGGAAGTAGCGACGGATAATCCGTCGACAAGCTCCTGGATATCTTTCATAATTCCAGGACCTTGGCGACGGATAACCCGTCGGGTTTTAGTCTCCTATCCGTCGCTAACTGGGAATCCCCCAGTTAGCGACGGATAATCCGTCGGAAAGTGGTCGCCAGTCCGTCGGTAGCTTGGAATTTTTTGAAAAACAACAGCATAAAACTGGGCATTCCCAATAGACACAATTCCAATATACAAAACACACAAATAATCCCAAGCACAAATATATAAAACATACAAATATTCCAATATACAAAATACACAAACAATTCCAACACAAAAATATTCCAAGCATTCAAATTGTTCACACAAAACCCATAAATATTCAATATTTAAACACAAATATTCAATATTCAATAAAAAGGAAAATCGACTTTGATCTCAGCAAAGACCGCAAGTCAGACGATGAATCCTCACAGCCAGGGATCATAGTTGCGTTGAGGCATGTACCATTCTCTCAGCCACTTTGCATATGAAGGCTCAATCTGGTTGAGATCTTCTGTAGGGACAGGAGGGTCAGTCCTGATGCTACTGCTCTCTGACGGTGGCTCCTCCTTAACTTCAACCTTGGGAGCAATCTCTTTTCTGATGGTCATCGGTTCTTCCTTGACCTCGACCTTTGGTAACACCTCCTCCTTAACAGTCACCGGCTCTTATTTGACGAATGGAGATAGTATCTCTACCTTTACGAGAGCCTCCGCCTTCGACATGGGTACTGCAACAGAGACAAAGAAAAGTTAGCAAAAAGGACTTAGAAGTCCAACATGAGCATCTGAGCCGCATCAGAATCTCTGGCGCATCAACTCGGATGAAACCCATACTCGTCAGCCTAAGCACATCTACATGAGGCGGCTCATCTACAGTTGGGTTACCCCAACATCACTGCAACAAAGACCAAGGCAAGAGAATATCCACCGAGCACTTCCGGGCGAACGTCGACGTGGGTCGCCCTAACGACGGAGACTTCCTCTGTGTCGACCTCCAAGGGTTCCTTACGTCGTCCCCTTCCTCGGCTAGCAGCACCACCTCAGGGAGTCTTGGAAGCCATCTCTCTGACAAAGAAAGAAGGAAGAAAAGAGTTCTGAGGAAGAAGAAACCTTTTCTCAGAAAAGAAGAAAAACTAAACATAATTAGGAGAAAATCTTGACATAGAGTGATTCGAAGGACTTACTAGATGTTCCATCATCGTCATTGTCTAGAAAGATGATGTTTTCTTCAACATCCGTAGGAGAACTATAAGGATATATCTTTTCACAACATGTCACCTTGTCAAAGACCCTTAATGTGAATATCATGTTACCGCGGTGTCGGAAGACTAACATGTCATAATTTTCTAAGTCGTGTGCTTTGACATAATCCTCCCAACCCTTTTTTCCTATGTAGTAATCTTGTATTTCTTTATGAAGTTCAAGACGGCATATTTTTCCATTATGAGTCACTATATGCCGTCTTGAACTTCATAAAGAAATACAAGATTACTACATAGGAGGAAAGAGTTGGGAGGATTATGTTAAAGCACACGGCTTAGAAAATTATGACATGTTAGTCTTTCGACACCGCAGTAACATGATATTCATATTAAGGATCTTTGACAAGGTGACATGTTGTGAAAAAATATATCCTTATAGTTCTCCTTTTGAGAACAGGATAACATTGCGCTGTCAGGATCAAATTCCTAGCCCAATCAGGATAACATTGTGTGTATGGACAAAGAATGATATGGTGAGGGGTGTATGTGTGTGTGTTTCAGTCAAATGTGTGTGTGTTAAGGGTGTGACAGTGAGAGTAAAAGAGTGGGAGGGGGTGTGTGTGTGTCCTAGTCAAATGTGTGTGTGTGTGTTAAGGGTGGGTGTGTGTACAGGCGAGAGCCTCAATATACTAAATTTACTTATTCACTTCGATTTCGGTTTTAAAAATTCGGTTCGGTTTCGGTTTTGAATATACTAAATTCGGTTCGGTTTCGATTTTCAATATACTAAATTTATTTATTCGGTTTCGGTCCAAAGTTAATATATACTCCTCTTTATATATATATAATCCTCGAATATATATATATATATATGTGTGTGTGTGTGTGTATGCGTGTGGTAATCTAGCTCTAGAAGAGAGAAATCCAAGTACAGTTGTTACTAAACCTTCTACCATACTAAACTGATACTGACGATACTAATCTAATATGCCGAAACCTATCGGATATGGCCGATACCAAATTGATAAGGCCAATACGAATCCTAGCTATACGACCGATACATATCGGATAGGACGATACCAATTCACTAAGACCAATACCAACCGATACGACCTATACCAAACCGATAGACCGATACTAATTCGATACGGTCAATACTTATAAGTACCTTCGGTCGAAGAGGTTGATCCGTTGGTACATCCATGTATAATCAACGAAGTAACAATCCATTTCAATTTGGATGTGAAAATCTGTATCGTAAGATAAACTAAACATAATTAGTTCGATACCGATACCGATTCCGATACTTAACGAAATAGTTCGATACCGATACTCATAGGAATAGCCCGATACCGATACTGATTTGGTTTTGGTTTTGATTTCAGTTTCAGTTTCGAACGTACTAAAGTTTATATACACTCCTATATATATATATATATATATATATATATATATATATATATATATATATACTCCTCTATATATATGTGTGTGTGTGTATGTATGTATGTGTGTGTGCCGACAACATCCCCTCCCCGACCCCCCTACCCCACCCCCTCCCCGACAGCACCCACCCCCCATGGTACCCTCCCTCTCCACTGTAATGCCTGTTGTTCGTATTACGTATTTTGGAATACGTGTATGTATTTTATCTTGTATTGTATGTCTCCTTACTTGGTTTATTGGGTATTTCCATTTGCTTGGCCATGGTTCATCTTGGTTCGGTTCGGCTTGTGTTGGTTAGGCTTGGTTCGGTTTTGGTTGAGAACCAACCCACCTACCTACCACCAACATCCACATTTATTAGCCCCCTCTCCTTTCTCTCTCCTCATTACTCTTCTTCTTCTCCTCCATTAACTTCTTCACCAACCTGTGAGAGAGAGAGAGAGCTTAGGCAAGTGCATCTTGCTTCCTGGAGGAACCCGAATTTTATTGTTCCATTCTCTTCTTCACAGCATTTTGCAGCACTTTAGTACTTGGCATTTCTAAATTCCATGGCTCATTGCTTATAGATCTAAGTTTAAAGTGTTTTCAAAATTCTTGGATTTTGATCTATTTAGCATAATAATTTTTAAGTTTTGATGGTTCCATGTTGTAGAGAATTTCGTTCTACCCTATTTTGACCTATGGAAGTTCGAATTTGGACTCTGGATGAAGGTTTTATGAAGCTTGGAAGCCATGGTTGCTTGGTTCTTCTTCTCGGTAGAATGGAGAAGAAGAACAGTATCCAGCCGCATGGACTTGACCGTATGACAATTTTATGCGGCAAGTCATTCTCCAGCCGTATACGCTTCCCCAGCCGCATGATAATCCGGCCGCATGAGACTACCTGGAACTTAGCCGCATGACTAGGATGAACTCCTGGCCGCATGAGTTTTTTCCAATTGAGCCGCATGGAACTTGATTCTCCAGCCGCATACGTACCCATCTCTTCTAGCCGCATATGCAACCATCATTCCCTGGCCGCATGGGACTCGGTCCGTTCCCAGCCGTATAAGGCACGGTCATTTCCAGGGCCGCATGGAACCGTGCTGACGTAGCCGCATAAGCTCCTGCCCCTTTTTAGCCGCATAGCGTCCACCTCCCGCAGCCGCATATGCTCCTGCCTTCTTGAGCCGCATGCGCCCTTGCTTCCCTGGCCGCATGCTCCTGCCTCTCCTGAGCCACATGCGCACTCCTTTAATGGCCGCATGAGAACCCCACTACCTGAGCCGCATGAACTCGAATTCTGGGCCGCATGAACCCGCATCGATCCAACCGTATGGACTCATTTCTCTGAGCCGCATAGCTCCTCCTGTACCCTGTCCTGTTATTTAATTATTATTATTTTATTATTATTTATAACTCATGTCTTGTAACCTTCAGTATATTTGGGCCTTTTAATTAGAATGCTTGTACTTTATTATCCTGCACTTATAACATGAACACGACAGTGACCCTTAGTGGTGCACTCTTGACAAGTAACCTGACATGAAATGATAGTGGCCCGTCGTGGCGTACTCCTGACAAGTAAACCTGACATGATATATCTCGAATAGCTGTTACGACGGCTAACATGACATGACATGAATGTATAAATAATCTGGACCACGTGGGCGATTGTGCTTGTACAAATGAACCAGTCTTGTTTGCATCAATTTAGGACGGGACTCATGAGTACACGGTCAGGAGTACCTACTGAAATGGACTAAGGCTAATAACTAGAATAACACAATAGCATGGAGATATTTTCCAGCTACAGGCAATCGTTAACTGGGCGCGCCTGGGATCTGTAGCCTGCCGTCGAGTAGGGCACATTTCCGGCACACTGTCATGTGTTGCACCCTTCAAGCTACTTAAGGGTACATACGTCTAATGGACGATGTACCCACCTGAATTTAACCCCTAATTTTTGACCTGGTAACCTTGATGGTCTGCAGGGCTTATGGCTGTAGAATAATCTTGCTGCATCTTGTTAGTAACTAGGCCTGTAATAACCCTAGTTAGTTAAAGTATCAAGCTGTACTCATTGCTTGGTCGTGATTGATTGGATGAAACAACCAGTCTAGTCTTATCTTGATCATGTACAATTGTTACATGTCCTGATTTCTTATGTTAACTGCCGATAAATGGCGGGAAGCCAAGTTCCGTTTAGATGAAGGGTTACAACCCTGGTCCTTGTTTGGTTTACGGGTTGTAACCTGGTTATCTGAATAGTTCCATGGTTATCTCGTCATATATCTTGTATGTTTTTCCTTATTTCCAGTCCTTACCATTTTTATACCTTGTGCTAATTGCTGGTTTTTGTTCCTAAGTGAAGCTTCCTTGTGGCACTTGCTCTTTCTGGGATCTGACCAGCTGGTTTTGTATGGCCAGATTTCGGAGCAGCTCCAGCGGATCTACCGACTTTCCAGCCCGATGGTGACCACCAGGCGTAACCAGGGTAACGAGTGGGTTTATTTTTGATCTCCCACGTTATTGTAAAAATATTCTTTTGAGGCGTTTAGCCGACGAACACTATTTAGCTCGATTGTATATACTTATTGTCTGCCTACGGGCTGTAACATGATTGACAGATCCTAGGGTTGATCATGTATGACTAAAACTCTTTCTAGTCCTCACATTTTGTAATGACTAGCTTCATGATCAGCTGAATATGTAATGTTTGGGATGCCTTACTATTGTATATTTGGTGATCTTACATCTTGTAACATTTACTTACTTGTTGTGATTGAGACACTAGGCTTGTTCTTGACCTTAAGAGATTGTTGGCTTGTAGTTAAACTCTCATGTATCTAGACAGCCGTGACCGTATAGCGAGGTGGATTGCACTTCAATATACGTAGCTGGCTATGTCTGCCCCCGCTCTCCAGTATTTTGGTTCTGGGGCGTGACATGGTTTAAGTGGTGGCCCATGCAGGTCTTGTAAATCAAGATATGTGAGGGTTTACCGAATAGATGTCTCAATCCACTACACCAAAAGAAGCAAGTTGTCACGGTTATTACCGTGACAAATAATTTTTGTCACGGTTATTACCGTGACGAATTGACCGTGGCTAATTTTTGTAACGGTTTTCGTCACGGTAATAACCGTTACAAAAATACTTTTTGTAACGGTTTTCGTCACGGTAATAACCGTTACAAAACTACTTTCTGTAACGGTTATTACTGTGACAAAATTCTCTTCGTAACAGTTATAACCCTTACAAAAAATATGTTCCTTCTTTTTTTTTTTCACTTTTGTAACGGTTATAACCGTTACAAAAGTCATTTTTCCAAAAAAAAAATATTTTTTGACACAAACATATATTCAACAGGCTATACAAGTAATAAAACCACACTACAACTAACATTATAAGTTCAATACAAACTCAACATATCATCAGTAAGAAATCAAAACCAAGAGGAACATTAACAAATTCTGACAAATTATCTAAAAATAAGATAAGAAAGGATACCTTTGGAATAGAGAAATGTATGAGAAGTTTCTAACACAAACTTATATTACAAGAGCTCAAACAAAGAGCTTTAATGATACATTAATATCAGATCATGAGCATGTCAGAGTCTACATGAATTCAAAATACTATAAAAAATTCATGGCATTTTCCAACTAGAGTTTAAGGTGTCAAGTAATGGTGGGGAAGAATAGGGGAATCAAGCATAACCCTGTAACCTACATCAGAGGAAACAACATGCACTTAATAGTTTCTGACATCATTTCTTGCACATCAGATGTATAGAAAAGACCTCGTTTGATCTACTGCTAGAATAGTCTTTCTTCTTTCATATATCACAGACCAAAGCTAAGCTTTTGTCCCTATAGTTGTCTTCTCATTCTGCCCCTTGAACAATTCCTTCTTATACCCTGAAATACAAGTAGCTTTGTCAGCCGCAAGATAAATAAAAATAGTTGCAAGAGATCTGCTTGTAACCGAATTTACCAACAAGTCGAGTTGGCTGTGTCATGTTAATCACACGGCCATAATACAAGGCGAGAGAAGCATAAAAAGGATATAATATGGCACTAGCTACTATTACTATATTCAGTACCAATGATACAGCGATTCAGAGACAAAACTGGGAATTATACCTCTTGAAAAGGCTTGCAAAAATGGCTGAATTCGAAAATCTAAAAAGTTTCTGGTATACTACTCGGTAAAACGTAGTTATTGTCATTACACTATCTTCCAACAGTTTTCTGCACCATAGTGCACCGGAGCACCCATGTCAGCGCATTCATGTGACTTGCAAAGGTCATATAGTTTGTAAGTTGGAAATAAATACAGGTTGAGGCACTCAAATAAGATGCAAACAAGGATCAGATTTTTTTCTTTATTAATAATATGTAGTCGCGGCCACAAAACATATTAACATACAACAGACGTAAAGTCCGTCTAATAAAACTTCGAAAGGGTTTTCAAGTCTTGTTTGCATAAACTGAAAATCTCTATTTGAATAAAAATAGGAAAGTTAGATAATTAGTGAGTTCATTATCTTTGACATGCCAGGTTGAAGAACTCCCTGCACGTAAACTATGATGAGCAAAATACAAGTGGAAAAGTTTATCCAGATTATTGCACATGAATTTCCAGTTGTAAGTTAGCAATATGGCAATTAGTCTACTGAGCAAGCCATACATCTCATATGCTAAATTGTTTTTCTTCTAGACATCCTTATGTAATAATCATTTTTAGAAAAATGTAATACCCATGATTCTAGCCACATATATTGTACATTGTAGAGATTTCAGAATAGCAAGCAGAAAACACAAACATTATTGAGAATTCCTCTGAGATAATAAAAGTGATCATAGCCACATATATATTATTAGTACAATACAGAGAATTACAGGTAGACAACACAAACCTTACTGACAGGACTTCCTTTATAAGTCTCATAGGGGCCCTCTTTTACAGCAATTTCTGATGAAGCTTTCAAAGCATGATAATATATGGTCTCGAATATATCTGCATTCAGTTTTGAGCCTGCAGAAACATTCAACACAATCGTTCAGTACAACTAAGAACATAAGGCAACACAATAACTCCAAAATAAACACTTGGGGCATTTATGTACCTGTGGTGACTCGAAAGGCATGCCTAGCAAGATAAAAGTATCAGCCAAACCCTGAACTCCTATGCCAATTGGCCTATGTCTCATGTTTGATCGCCTTGCAGTTTCGACCGGGTAATAATTGACATCAATTATTTTATTGAGGTTTGTTGTTACTATTGAAGTGACCTAGCAGAGCATTTTTGACATAAATTCCATCAATATACTGCATCAAAAGAAATATCGGGAAAAAAAAACATTTACAAATCTAAGCACCTCAGCAAGCTTGTCAAAGTCAAAATATCTGTTCTTTGATCCAATGCTGCCAACCAGTTTTGATGGATGTGACTCAATTGGAACATCCTGAAAGGAAATGAAAAGAAAACTTGAACAACATTTCATAGATGCTTTTGTAATTATATGTTTGCAGTTCATACCATACCTTCTCTCTAACAAATCGTGGTAAAGCAATTGAAGCCAAATTGCATACAGCAGTTTCTGAAGGACTTGTGTACTCAATTATCTCAGTGCATAAGTTTGAAGACTTGATAGTCCCAAGATTCTGTTGATTACTTTTTCTGTTGCATGCATCCTGTGGGAAAAGAATAAAAAGGTTAGCCCACACAATATTTAATTTGCAGAGTCAGGACACTATATGACAGTACCATCATACCTTGTAAAGCATGTATGGTGTTCCGGTTTCTATCTGAGATTTCAGAACTTCAAACCAGAGGTTCTGTGCTTGGACAACCTTCTTTGCCTTTCCCTGGAGAAGCAGAACCACATTACAGCAAATTCAAACAAAATAAACAGATTTTCATTTTGGAGGAAAACCAACCTCTTTCTCATACTTCGTGTACAGCTTTTCAAACTCATCACCCCAACAATCAGCCAATCCTGGAGCTTCACTAGGGCAAAACAATGACCACTCTCCATTATCTTGCACCCTTTTCATAAAGAGATCAGGAATCCACAAAGCATAAAAGAGATCACGTGCTCTGTGCTCTTCCTGCAAGTTGTACAAAACAAAATGTCAACACAAAGACAGATATCCAATGAAGTGTCACTTCAAAAAGCACCAGTAGATAAGTCAAAACATTGCATCATAAGCCGTTGCAAGAACCAAACTCTAATTGAACATAAGGGCATTGAGATATTAAGACCATAGTAAACAGAAATAGAGATTGCAATGCATTAATAAGTCAAAGATAATGAATTCCCTAAATGTAGCATCCTGGTACAATCAAAACACAATGGGATAAGCATCTGAAGTGTGATTAATACGAATGAGCTTTTAGTCATTTCTGGAAATAATTACCTCATCATTTCTATCAAGTGGAAATGCTTTAAACACCCATTCAAAAATGTCAATAGTCACGAGTGCATATGTACAGTATGGGGTTAAAGAAGAAAAAAACAGCTTGCTAAAAATAACGAGATTCTAGCACAGAATATAATGTCATATCAAACACAGCTTAGAAAACTACTCTGCAGCAGAATAAGATGGAGTAAGCATTATTTCAGGAGGTTTCTCAATGGTATGATCCCTAGTTACATAATCTTACATTTGAATTTTACATGTCAGGGCACACTTGAATTAAATGAATGATTCTGGATCGATCCAAAAATTAAATTACCAGATAGCAGCAGACATAATCTTGTCATATCATCAGCTTTAAGGGAAGTCTACTTAGAAAGAATTTCTAATAGTTCTCATAAAGATTTATCTTAGACCATCCATCAAGCAATTAGCAATGCAGTGTTCAGCTCAAAGCATTCACTATAATGTGCCATACATGTACATGACCAGGAGAAAGCATGTGCATACAAATACACAACAAAATTTCTCAAATTATTTTACAGGGATAATTCAAGGAGGTAATAGAGATCACTTAATAGTTTAAGGTTAAGATAACCAAGTAGCCTGTAAGTAACATTTAACTATGTTAGACAATCTAAACAAGCTCTAATCAATGACATGGGGGTACTCAGTTTTAAAGATTTCACTACAGCATGCCAAACATGGCCTGGGGGAAACCATGTGCATAACAAGTACCCAAGTACACATTTTTTTTGAATCTTTAACAGGGTTGGGTTTAGGAGGCAATGAAGATTAATAGCTCATTGAAAGCAATTCCCACAACAATCGGAATTGCGTTCAATGAGGTTTTAAATAAGCTCAACTTCAAGTTGGTAGCCTGTTGGATAATATACTGACTGATATCAATCAGCAGTACTTAAGACCCAAAGTTGGCCGAAAGGAGTATGGCTAAATCAAACCAACAAAAGACGCATTTCCGACCGATACCAAATATTGACCGATACCGACATTGGGGGTCTTTGTTCCGGTCAATTCAGCAAAGAAAATTAACAAAAAAGACAAATCAACAAGGGTTTAAAGCATAACAAGGTTGTAGAAGCATGTTAAAAAAGAAAATCACATCTATTGTGTGTGTGCGTGTGTGTGTGTGAAGAAAATCACATCTATTGTAAGTAAACCAATCGGTAAGGGTGACTACTATTTCATATAATTTCAAAACTACTAAGAAATAATGATAAAATACTTAAAATTATGCCTAAATGTATAAAACATATGTTTTTTAATGTAAATAATTTATTAATAATTATTTGTTTTCGATACCAAAGTCCGATACTCCGATACGATACCGCCGATACTACCGATATCGCCGATACCAATACTCATAGGAATAGTCCGATACCGATTCCGATACCGATATTGTGAACCTTGGTGGTCAGTTCAAGTTCAAATTATAATCACCCTGTTATACAAATATGTAAGCAAAGGGACCAATCACTTCTTTTTTGCACAGAAATCTAGAAGAAAATGTTTTAACTTTAAGGTTTTGGGTTTAACACTGTCAAGGTTTTGGGTTTAACACTGCCACTACCACTACATGGTTGTGAATGAGCTGCTTGTTCATCTGTGGCTGTAACCAGGTATGTCTCCCGTTTTCTCTCTATTAATCTTTTTGCTCACACTTTTGGCCAGTTTGATCAGCACATTGACCAAAAGGCCCAAAGCTTAGCTGATATTGGCCAAAACATAAATTTTAGCCTATAGTGCTATTTTCAACATGCTCCCAATCTGTATAAATCACAATATTCTTTGGCAGAACTGTGACGTAGAGATATGGATACAGATTGGGAGCATTTGTCTCTAACTGTGGAAAGAAGACCAAGTTTGACAAATAGCTATATATTTCCATGAACATTGGAGATAGCATGTTCAAAACCCAACTTCAGTCTAAAGCTTTCAATCTTAGAACTATTGCATTTATGTTCAACAATAGCCAGTACAGAAGAGCCACGAGTTCTGGATAACGACTTGTGTTCTAAGATATGAAGGGTTAGAAATGCCTCTAATATTCCATTTGATCAATTTAATCATAAAAATTTGGAATATTGTGAATTGGCGTGGAGCTTGTAAGAGGATCGAGTAATTTTGTTATAGACATGTATATATTAGATTTATTTCTGACCGGTAGTATAGCGAGCTCATTACCGAGTGCACCCTGAGCTTCTTCATCTTCTATATGGCACACCCACGAAGTAATAGGACCAAAAGAGGAGGGATTTCTCCTTCCTCATGACCTAAGGAAGCATCAGGAAGGCTAGGAAAGTTTATGGAGCAGAATTAGCCACATAGATCGTAAACGCCTGATCACCCTCGGAGTCAGGTGGATGCAATATATGATCTAGAATGATCGAATCAAAATCAATAGACCATTGTTACAGGCTCAGCCAATGGAGAAGAGATTGAATTACTATTATCATTTATTGGAGGCAAACCTTGAATAACATTATCTTCACGAATTGGAGATAAGCCTTGCACATTATGAGTTTGAGCAACACAAGAGGACAGAGCGTCTATAGTTAGTCATTACTACAGGAGGAGAAGGCTTGTTGCATTCATTATTTGAAGGCAGATCTTGAAGAATTGAAGGTTAAAGATCACCAACGGATGGAGCATCTCTAGGCAATAGACTAATTGAAGTTTGAGGATCCTCGACATATGAATCATTACTACACCTGTTACCCTCATTATTTGAAGTACCATCTTGCGCAGCAAAAGGTTGAGGATCATTCATAGAGGGTACACCTCTAGATAACAGAACAACAGGAGGGGAAATGTCACTGGTTGAAGGAACATCCCTTGCATATCCATGCTTCCTAGCTAGGAAGTACATGTATCTGAAATTAGGTGATGTGCTTGTGTCCGACATGCACACAGACATGGACACTTTAAGATACATTGTGGCATATCGAAATTGTTTGTGTTGTTGTATGGTATTTGTGTCTATGCAGGACATAATATCAATAGCACAGAGTTGCATAAGAGACAAACTGGAAATCTCTATTTGTGTTGTTGTATGGTATTCAAGCTTGAGACTAGACATCACTATAAAATTCTTATTGAGTAAGAAGAACTGAAGCAATAAAAAGAACAACGATCATCAACAACATTGTCATTGTGACCATCATCAAGAAAAGATTTTTTATATTAGTCCAAACTTGACATGCCTGTCTAGATGAACTGTTAGCTCAAGTATAACAGGACAAAGCTTGAACAAGTCAGAGAAGCAGTTTTTATGTACGCTTCAAAACACATCACATCCATGTCTATAGGAAACCAGAATAGCTGACAAAATATATGAAATGGCATTTCGAAAGTTCTATAGTCAAAGTACCTGGCAAGCACTAAAACTTCAGCTACTACAGCATGTAGTCGAGAGTTGGTATAGCAGTACCTGATTTAAGAAGATTGAGTTTCCACAAAATGTGTCCTTTGGTAAAATATCAGTTAAATCCTGTCAAATTGCATACATCACATTAAAAAAACAAGGAAAATGTTAAGCCCAAATAAAAGCAGCAGTTTTATCAGAGATTTCTATGTGCATCTCTACAGCTCAAATCCGTAAATACAGTAAACATGGATACGGTAATGCCTAATCATTTTTTTTGTAAGACTTGGATGATGTATCCATTTATCGCAAATGAATTCCTCTTTAACTTTTATACTCTATTCGGAAAGAAAGCTATTGGAAGTTGGAAGATGAAGAGAACTTGTAAATTTATATAGAGAAATTTACAAGGAAGAAATTTATGTACTGATTCATATTTATACTTGAGACTGTAATCTTATTTAACTTTCAGAAAAACATAAGTTTAACCCTTCCCTCCCCCCTTTCTCTCCATATGTGAGTTTGCCACCATGAAAGCTCGTCGGCATGGTTGTAGCAGCTCAAGCTTTCATGTGAAAGTCAGTCGGCACAACAATCTCGTGTTCAGAGCTGCAAACTTGCTTAGTTTGAGGCTTTGGGCTAATTGTTGCAGAACTTAAGTTATTATTGGTTGTTAAAAGTAGTTAGTTTTATGTTGGAGGTGTCAGATTCAAAACTAAGACCTCTCAATCATTAAAAAAAATCTCTCTCAAGCCCACTATGTACTGTATTATGAGCCTCCACTGACTAATCCTTTATCTGCCCCTGTATGCAAGAGTACACCTTGATGCAAATGTTGAATAGTAAAACACATTTTTTGGATGTCACATGACATCCAAAAAGCAGATATCATGACCATGGATTTATTTTTGAAGATTTACTAGTACAAGCTTTAGCTTTCTTGGATGTAGAAACCTTTCGTTGCTTGACATGATAGAACAACAGTGCCTTCATCCCATTGCTTGACATGATCTAAACTTTTATAATATAGAAAATGGTACCTCTTACTTTTTTTCCTTCAATTTTTTTAGAGATCGAATTAGTTGATGTCCGACCAAGAATGCAACCTAAACCAAATCAAACGAATATATATATATATATAGATATATATAGATATATATATATATATATATATAATATATATATATATATATATTTTTTTTTTTTTTTTTTTCTTTCTCAAAACATAATAAAACTTTGAATTCTTACAATTAAATATTTTAGCTTTTGTAACTAATTAGTTTTATTTATTTGTTCATTTCAGTAAAACAAATTAAATATCAGTTTTAGAAAGGAACATCTGATGGCAAAGTATCCTCCTCGAACCACAAGCATCTTACAAAAAAGATTATTTAGTTTTAATGTCTCACATATATATGAATGTTATGGTTTAGGTCTCGATATTGACCGATGTTAGAATTTGGGTCTCGAAATTACTGTTTATTAGTCTATGTGAACAAAAATTCCAAGACTCAAACTCTAATATCGCTCAATTTCAAGAGCCAAACTCTAATATTAATGTGAGACCCTAAATCCATGGTTCAATTATCGGCCGATACCGATCCAATACGGCCGATACCGATACGGTTTAGCATGTCCCGATCCGATACCGACCGATACCCGATACTGACCGATACCGACATTGGGGGTCTCTTTTCCGGTCAATTTGGCAAAGAAAAGTAAATGAAAAAACAAATCAGCAAGGATTTAAAGCATAATAAGATTGTAAAAGCATGTAAAAGAAGAAAATCTATCTATTGTATATAAACCAATCGGTAAGGGTGACTACTACTTCATTTAATTTCAAAACTACTAAGAAATAACACTGAAAATACTTAAAATTATGCCTAAATGTATAAAATATATGTTTCTAAATGTAAAAAATCTATTAATAATTATTTGTTTTCCGATACCAAAAAATCCGATACTCCGATCCGAAACCGCCGATACTACCGATATCGCCGATACCAATACTCATATGAATAGTCCGATACCGATTTGTTGCCTAAAACTAAATATCCTGCTATAAAAACTACAGTCTTGAAACAACAAAACATATAGACACCATGAAATACGAAGGGGCTTTAATCCTCTTATTCCTTTTGGGATGAGTTGATGATGATGGACACAAATTTTATTAATTTTATGTAGGTGTGGTCGATTGCGAATATGAAATTTCAAGCTTTCTATAGCTCTTGTAGTCATCCATGATATTTTACTTCTCTATTCTATGAAAGACCGTACAAAGTTACTGTAGTTCTACATTTTCAGACTAACTATTGATTTATTTCTATCAAAACTTCTTTCAAAGTATGTTGATTGCAAATTGTGATCACTAGAAAAGGATACCTCTTACTGACCAAATCCTGCATATTATCAAGGAATTAAGTATTTAAACTTAACTCACTTATATAATGTCAGGGAATTATAGCCCGTATGTAGCATGTCAAAACTTCTTTCAAAGGATGTTGATGCACCATGTTGATTGCAAATTGTGATCACTAGAAAAGGATACCTCTTACTGACCAAATCCTGCATATTATCAAGGAATTAAGTATTTAAACTTAACTCACTCATATAATGTCAGGGAATTATAGCATGTCAAAACCTAATCCAGCATCAAATCTTTACAGAGGTCAGGTTGCTAGAACACTTACCTGCCACATAAGAAGTAGTTGCATCTTGAAATCTCAAAACCATCTAAATAAATACCTATAAAAATTATAATGGAATAAAATAAAGAGTTCACCTTTCAATAGTCCTTCCAGTGAAAATGACAGGAAAGTATTTGAGTACTTGCCAACACCAAATCGTTCACCTATATTCTGTATTTTCTGTGAATCAAGAAGGATACAGAGCCTTCCATAGTTGACAGTAGTAAATTTGAACCCCTCATCCAACTACCTGTAGATTCCATGATATAAAAGAGCTGTATTTTTTAAAAGAGGAAAACATATATACAGAAATATGTGTATTAGAAGGATCCCGCTATGCAGGTATGGAGAGAAGAAGAGGATGTACCCCTAAAGTATTGGGAGGCTGTTTCCATGACTTGTGAGAGAGAATGGGAGAAAAATAAATTATCAAACCCTAATCATATCAAAATCAAACCCTAATCAAATTGAAATCAAACCCTAATCAAATCAAGTTTTTCAGAGAGAAGAAGAGGACGTACTCTTCACCGGTGATCCAAAGGGCTGGTGATGGAGAAAGCATGAGTACTCTTTCATCGGTGATGGAGAGAACAACAGGTTCGATTTGGATTTCTCTTGAAAGGGAGGTTTTCTCTAGAGAGGAGGAACTCCATATAGAGAGAGAGAGACAACAGAGAGGGGGAGTTTCTTAGTAAATTGGAGAGGAGAGGGAGAGGGAGAGGGAACAACGAAATATGTTGCGGGAAATTTTTTAGGGAAATTTCATCTGTATCTTTTGTCACAGTTTTAGTGTGACAACTAATAGAAAAATAATGAAAATTGAGAATTAGCTTTTTCCTAACGGATGCTTATTTATAGTCACAGTTATAACTGTTACTTTTCTGCAATGGTAATAACCGTTACCAATGAGAAAAAAAAAAGTGTTACAAATTACATATTTGGTGTAGTGTTTCAGCGGCATTGTACCTGGCCCTGCCGATCAGCAAGGCAGAGCACCCCCCACGAACGAGCAGCAGCCCGGAGATCAAGTCCAGCATTCGGGAGTAGCCTCCAGAGTTGTGTCTATTGGAGGAGATTCAACAGTCCAGCCAGTTCAACCTGCAGAACCTGATGATGGCACTTTGGTAGGTCTCATCAGGACCTTGATAGCTTCCCAGGATCGTCGAAGAGATGCCTTGCACCAGGCAGTGACAGATGCTTTGACCAAAGGCGGTCACCTAGGGAACAGCGTGGCCAACAGCTTCAAGCACTTGAACCCTCCATTCTTTGATGGCGAGAGAAGATTATTGCTGCTGATGCATGGCTTCAGGACACTGAGGTCATTCTAGAAGCAGCTAGAACCCCAGAAAAAGAGAAGGTGGCCGTAGTGCACCTGCAGTTGTTAGATCTTGCCTGCAGCTGGTGGGAGACACAGGCCGTGGATTAGTGGCACCCATTGCTTGGGCAGTATTCAGAGAGAGATTCCAGACCAAGTACTTTGATGCTGTAGCTCGATACGATCTACAGATGAGGTTCACCAATCTGAAGCAGATGGGCAGGACGGTCGACGGATATACGGCCGAGTTTTTCAGACTCAGTCGGTTTGTTCCCACCTTGGTGGCAACCGAGTATGATAGAGCACAGCGATTCCAGCAGGGGCTTCACTTGAAGATTTATTGGCAGTTGAGCAGTTTGAGCATCAGATTTTGATGCAGTCTTGAGAGAAGCTAGGAGGAGGTATACCTCCCAGAGGATCGTAGATAGGGCCGGAGGTCGGAAGAGATCTCACGGCTAGATGAATCAGTCTTCAGCACCAGTCCCGGCAGTCAGGGCTTGACTATTGGAGCTCCGAGGCGGGCGGCCTCAGTAGAGTCGGTTCAACATTCAGCCCCGACGTACCCTCAGTAGCAGAAGCAGAAGCAATCTTCCGCAGTAGGATGTTCTCATTGCGGAAAGCCAGGACATGTGGTGGCAGAATGTCGTAGGGTGCAGGGATTGTGCCTGGCTTGTGGAAGAGCAGATCGTAAGGTTGGATCCTGCCCAAATAGGGTGGGTCATCATCGTCCAACCTTTCTAGCTCTTCGGTGAGAGGACCATCTCTAATCCAGCAGTATCAACCTCAGAGGCCCTTGCCGCCTCAGTCCCAAGTATTCCAGCAGCAACACCTCCAGCAGTATGCACAAGCCTAAGCCCAGAACCAGAGCAGGCATCGAGGAGTTCAGCAGAGGGGACCAGCACCCCGAGGGCATGTTCAGGCTATGGTGATGATCGCAGAGGAAGGATTGGCACCAGGAGAGGTAGTGGCAGGTACTATTCTTGTTAACTCCTTTCCAGCTTCAGCTTTATTTGATTCTGGTGCATCGTATTCATTTATGTCTGTATGATTCGCGACACGGGTAGGATTGGAGCCTGAGTCATTATAGTAAGGCTCAATATACTTACTGGTAACGGACGTGGGGTAGTAGATAAAGTATTTTTCTCGTGTCAGATCGTAGTTAGCGGTAGAGAATTCTTGCTAGATTGATAGAGTTCCCGATGGCCGATTATGATGTGGTCGAAGGGATGGATTGGTTGAGCAACCAGTATGCTAGAATAGACTGCCATATTTGCAGGGTTTTTTTAGCATTCCAGGCGAGCCAGAGTTTTCCTTCTCCCGGGCAAAGTGAACCTTCTTCTCCAGTATTGCGGATGGCAGTAGCAGCAGTGCAGTTACCTCGGATAGTTGAGAAGTTTCCTGAGTTTTTCAAGAAGAGCTTCCAGGGATGCCGTCGGAGCGGAAGATCGAGTTCACTATAGACTTGATCCCCGGGACAGCCCAGTATCAGAGAGAGTCTACAGGATGGCGCCGTCAGAGTTGGAGATTGTACAAGATGATTGAAGAACTCAGAACCAAGGAATTCATTCGTGCTAGTGGATCGCCTTGGGGAGCCCCGATGCTTCTTGTGAAAAAGAAGGATGGTACGTCCAGGTTATGTATTGATTATCGTACCTTGAACTCAGTAACAATCAAGAACAGATACCCCTCCCGAGGATAGATGACTTGTTTGATCAACTCAAGGGGGCAGCAGTGTTCTCGAAGATCGACTTGCGGTCAGGATATCATCAGATCAGAGTCAGAGAGCAGGACATCCCGAAGACAGCTTTTAGATCGAGATATGGGCATTGGGAGTTCCTTGTTATGCCATTTTGAGCGACCAATACGCCGGCAGTATTCATGGACCTCATGAATCGTATCTTTATGCCTTATTTGGATCAGTTCATGATCGTGTTCCTAGACGACATCCTGGTCTACAGTAAGAGTGAAGCGAAGCATGAGCAGCATCTCCATGTGGTTCTTCAGATTCTCAGGGAGCACCAGTTATATGCCAAGTTTAGTAAATACGAGTTCTAGCTCGATCATATTTCGTACTTGGGTCACATCATCACCAGAGGAGGAGTAGAAGTGAATTCCCAGAAGATCGTGGCTATAGAGTCGTGGCCAGTGCCTTGCACAGTTACGGAAGTTCGCAGTTTTTTTGGATTGGCCGGCTACTACCGGCGAATTGTTTCGGACTTTGCTCGGATTTCAGCGCCCTTGACCCAGTTGACCCGCAAGGATGCACGGTTTGCTTGGACAGCAGAGTGCCAGGATTCTTTTGAGAAGTTGAAGCGAGGCTTGATGACAGCTCCCATTCTCAAGCTTTCAGATGGAACCGAGGGATTCTCAGTGTATTATGATGCTTCAGACAGAGGTTTGGGATGTGTTCTGATGCAGCATGGGAAGGTAAAGCTTATGCATCACGACAACTTTGTGATCATGAGAGGAATTACCCAACCCATGACTTGGAGCTGGCAGCAGTAGTGTTTGCACTTAAGTTGTGGAGGCACTACCTATATGGAGATAGGATGGAGATTTTCACCGGCCACAAGAGCCTGAAGTATGTTTTCACCCAGAAGGATCTTAACATGCGTCAGAGGAAATGGCTGGAGCTTCGTGGATTATGATGTCAACCTGCAGTATCATCCTGGGAAGGCCAACATTGTTGCAGATGCATTGAGCAAGAGAGCCGGCGTTTATTTTCTAACAGCACAACCAGAGCTGTTAGCCGATCTTCAGAAGATGGGTATAGAAGTTGTCCTCCCTTCCAGTGTGGCATTGATGGCCAGCATACAAGTTCAGTCCACTATAGTCGAGAGGATCCGGATGGCGCAGTCAGCAGATTCCAAGCTTCAGCGACTCAGAGTAGAGTGTGAGACAGGACGAAGACCAGAGTTATATATCCATAAAGACGGTACACTTCGACATGGAAAGCGTCTTTGTTTACCCAGCAGAGATATCTGACAGGAGATCATGGCAGAGGCTCACAGTTCGTAGTATTTCATTCATCCCGGCGGTACGAAGATGTACCGAGATATTCGTCAGCACTTTTGGTGGAATGACATGAAGAGGGAGATAGCCCGGTTTGTCTCTCGGCGTTTGGTTTGCCAACCAGTTAAAACTGAACATCAGAGGCCAGCTGGACTCCTCCAGCCCTTGCCGATTCCAGAATGGAAGTGGGAGCATGTGACCATGGATTTCGTGACTGGATTACCTAGATCTCCAGCTGGTCGAGATGCTATTTGGGTTATAATTGGCCGGCTCACGAAGGTGATTCACTTTCTCCCATTCAGAGTTGGTCAGTCGATGGCTCAGCTAGCAGAGATGTACCTCCGACAGATCGTCAGGTTGCACGGTGTTCCAGTCAGTATCACCTCGGACCGAGATTCAAGATTTATGTCATATTTTTGGCGTAGTCTACAGGAGAATTTGGGGACTCACCTCTAGTTCAGCTCAAATTACCTCCCGCAGACGGATGGTCAGTCGGAACGCACGATCCAGACCCTTGAAGATATGTTATGGTCTTGTACGCTCAACTTCGGTGGTTCGTAGGAAGATCACCTGCACCTGGTGGAGTTCTCGTACAACAACAGCTTTCAGGCCAGTATCCAGATGGCACCGTTCGAGGCACTACACGATAGGAAGAGCAGATTCCCGTTAGCATGGGATAATGTTGGAGAGAGGCAGATGGTTGGTCCAGAAATGATTGCCCAGACAGTTGAAGTGGTCAGAGAGTCAAGGATTATCTTCGAGTTGCCCGAGATCGCCAGCGCCATTGGGCTGATTCTCATCGGCGCCCTCTTGAGTTTTCTGTCGGCGACCATGTATTCCTGAGGATTTTGCCTAACCGTGGCATCATTCATTTTGGCGTACGGGAAAAGCTTAGTCCTAGGTATATAGGACCGTTCGATTCTGGAGCGAGTAGGTGATGTATCCTATCGTCTCGCTCTTCCGCCGTCGCTAAGAGAGGTGCATGATGTGCTCCATGTATCCCAACTACGACGGTATATCCCGGACCCGAGCCATATTCTGGATCATTCGAAATTGGTTGTTGGTACCAACCTTTCATATGAGGAGAGGCCCGTGTCTATATTGGACCGAAGAGAGAAGACACAAGAATCAAGACTATCAAGTTAGTCCGAGTTGGTTAGGGTCATCACTCTTGAGTGAGTCAACGTGGGAGCGTGAGGATGATATCCGATCGCGATATCCCGACCTATTTGACTCGTGAGGTATAATTCTTTCTTATGCCTTACACCCTCAGTTCCATGCTTGAATGAATGATTGGTTGCCTAGTTATAACTTGCTTGTGATTAGTATAGCTTGCTCTGTCCTCTAGCCTCTTAATTAAATTTAGAGGACGGAATTCTTTTAAGGTGGGTAGAGTTGTAATGCTTGTTGTTCGTATTATGTATTTTGGAATACGTGTACGTATTTTATCTTGTATTGCATGTCTCCTTGCTTGGTTTATTGGGTATTTCCATTTGCTTGGCCATGGTTCATCTTGGTTCGGTTCGGCTTGTGTTGGTTAGGCTTGGTTCGGTTTTGGTTGAGAACCAACCCACCTACCTACCACCAACATCCCCATTTATTAGCCCCTCTCCTTTCTCTCTCATTACTCTTCTTCTTCTCCTCCATTAACATCTTCACCAACCTGTGAGAGAGAGAGCTTAGGCAAGTGCATATTGCTTCCTGGAGGAACCCGAATTTTATTATTCCATTGTCTTCTTCACAGCATTTTGCAGCACTTTAGTACTTGGCATTTCTAAATTCCATGGCTTATTGCTTGTAGATCTAAGTTTAAAGTATTTTCGGAATTCTTGGATTTTAATCTATTTAGCATGGTTATTTTCAAGTTTTGATGGTTCTATGTTGTAGAGAATTTTGTTCTACCCCATTTTGACCTATGGAAGTTCGGATTTGGACTTTAGATGAAGGTTTTATGAAGCTTGGAAGCCATGGTGCTTGGTTCTTCTTCTCGGTAGAATGGAGAAGAAGAACAGGATCCAGCCGCATGGACTTGACCGTATGACAATTTCATGCAGCAAGTCATTCTCCAGCCGCATGATAATCCGGCCGCATGAGACTACCTGGAACTTAGCCGCATGACTAGGGATGAACTCCTGGCCGCATGAGTTTTTCCCAATTGTGCCGCATGGAACTTGATTCTCCAGCCGCATACTTATCCGTCTCTTCTAACCGCATATGCAACCGTCATTCTCTGGCCGCATGGGACTCGGTCCGTTCCCAGCCGCATAAGGTCCTGTCATTTCCAGGGCCGCAAGGAACCGCGCTGACGCAGCCGCATAAGCTCCTGTCCCTTTCAGCCGCATAGCGTCCGCCTTCCGCAGCCGCATATGCTCCCGCCTTCTTAAGCCGCATGCGCCCTTGCTTCCCTGGCTGCATGCCCCTGCCTCTCCTGAGCCACATGCGCACTCCTTTAATGGCCGCATGAGAACCCCACTACCTGAGCTGCATGAACTCGAATTCTGGGCCGCATGAACCCGCATCGATCCAGCCGCATGGACTCATTTCTCTGAGCCACATAACTCCCGTGCCCTGTCCGGTTATTAATTATTATTATTTTATTATTATTTATAACTCTATCTTTTAACCTTCAGTGTATTGGGGCCTTTTAATTAGAATGCTTGTACTATGTTATCCTGCACTTGTAACATGAACACGACTGTGACCCGTAGTGGTACACTCTTGAAAAGTAACCTGACATGACATGATAGTGGCCCGCCGTGGCACACTCCTGACAAGTAAACCTGACATGATATATCTCGAATAGCTGTTACGACGGCTAACATGACATGACATGACCTGTATAAATAACCTGGACACCGTGGGCGATTGTGCTTGTACAAATGAACCAGTCTTGTCTTGTATCATATTTAGGACGGGACTTCTGAGTACCACGGTCAGGAGTACCTACTGAAATGGACTAAGGCTAATAACTAGAATAACACAGTAGTCATGAAGAGATTTTCCAGCTACAGGCAATTCCGTTACCTGGACGCGCCTGGGATCTGTAGCCTGCAGTCGAGTAGGGCACATTTCCAGCACACTGTCATGTGTTGCACACTTCAAGCTACTTAAGGGTACATGCGTCTCCTGGACGATGTACCCACCTGAATTCAACCCCTAATTTTCGACCTGGGTAACCTGGATGGTCTGCAGGGCTTGTGGCTATGGAATAATCTCGCTGCATCTTGTTAGTAACTAGGCCATCATAACCCTAGTTAGTTAAAGTATCAAGCCGTACTCATTGCTTGGCCGTGATTGATTGGATGAAACAACCAGTCTAGTCTTGTCTTGATCATGTACAAGTTGTTACATGTCCTAATTCTTATGTTAACTGCCGATAAATGGTGGGAAGCCAAGTTCCGTTCAGATGAAGGGTTACAACCCTGGTCCTTGTTTGGTTTACGGGTTGTAACCTGGTTATCTGAATAGTTCCATGGTTATCTCGTCGTATATCATTCTGTATGTTTTTCCTTATTTCCAGTCCTTACAATTCATTTATACCTTGTGCTAATTGCTGGTTTTAGTTCCTAAGTGAAGCTTCCTTGTGGCACTTGCTCTTTCTGGGAACTAACCCAGCTGGTTTTGTATGGCCAGATTTTGGAGCAGCTCCAGAGGATCTACCGACTTTCCAGCCCGATGGTGACCACCAGGCGTAGACAGGACAACGAGTGGGTTTATTTTTGATCTCCTACTTTATTGTAAAAATATTCTTTGAGGCGTTTAGCCGACGAGCACCTGTTTAGCTCGATTGTATTTACTTACTGTCTGCCTACGGGCTGTAACATGATTGACAGATCCTAGGGTTGATCATGTATGACTAAACTCTTGCTAGTCCTCACATTTTGTATTGACTAGCTTCATGATCAGCTGAATATGTAATGTTTGGGATGCCTTACTATTGTATATTGGTGATCTTACATCTTGTAACATTTACTTACTTGCTTGTGATTGAGACACTAGGCTTGTTCTTAACCTTAAGAGACTGTTGGCTTGTAGTTAAACCCTCATGTATCTAGACAGCCGTGACCGTATAGCGAGGTGGGTTGCACTTCAATATACGTAGCTGGCTATGTCTGCCCCCGCTCTCCAGTATTCTGGTTCTGGGGAGTGACACCCACCCCCACCCCTCCCCGACCCCCTTCCCGAAAGCATCCCCTACCCGACCCTCCCCCCCCCCCCCCCTCCCCCGATCCGATACCGATTCCGATTCCGATACCGATTCCGATACCCGCCCTCCTCCGATCCAATATACTCATAGGATTGGTCCGATCGAAAACCACCTATACCCCCCCCGATCTGATACTCCGATTCGAAACCACCGATACTCATAGGAATGGTCCGATCCGAAACCATCGATACCCCCACCCCCTCCCCTACCCGCCGGACAGCAAACCCCCTTTTCTCTCCCACCCCCCGACTGCACCCCCGACAGAAAACCCCCACCCCACACCCTCCCTCCCGACAGCAAACCCCCCCCTTCCCCTCACCCCCTCCCGACAGCAAACCCTAAACCCTACCCTGCCCCTCCCTCCGCACCTAACACCATCTACCCCCCGCCCTCTCCCTCCCATCCTCATCGCTGGCCCCCGCGACAGTCGACCCCCCCACCCGAAACCCTACCCTGCCCTAAAACCCTAAACTCTACCCTGCCCCTCGCCCTCAATACCCTCCCCCCCGTCCCCACTCCCTTTCCCCACCCGTCGGCCCCAGCGACAGCCGACCCCCCCAAACCCTAAACCCTATATGTTAAAAAGAGAGAGAGAGAGAGAAGAGAGAGAGAGCATACCTGAGAGAGAGAGTCGCCGGAGAGAGCGCCGGAGAGAGAGACCCGTCGGAGAGAGAGAGCCGCCGGACTAGGTGAGAGAGGGGGGGGAAGAGAGAGAGTCTTTTTGGGGGGAATGAAAATCTTCCCCCCCCCCCGTCGGTTCAATTTAAGTTAGGTTACAGTATTTAGCGATGGACTACCGACGGATATATCCGTCGCTAGGTAGTCGCTAAATACCCACTAGATTACCGACGGAACGTTCGTCGCTAGTTAGACGCTAATTTATCGTGCCAATTTTTTCAGATTTTGCCGCCACAATGTGCGACATATTAGCGACAGAGATTAATCTGTCGCTAAATTATCGTCAATTTAGCGACGGACGTGCGACTGATTTTGATACAAAAAAATAAAAAAATTATCCATTACTTTCTGACGGTAGCGTCACAAGGTAATCGCTAGTCCGTCGCTATTAGTGACGGATAAGATCGTCGCTAATAGTCCGTCGCCGAATTGTTGTATTTTAGTAGTGGTAGTTTATGTCTGCGTCAATGACGTAGCAAGTTATGTTAGTCTAAAGATCACTATTTGGCATTTCAGGCAAATCTTGCCCAGGGGTTCACTCTTTCCAAAGTTGAAGTCGTTGATTGTAGTGTTCGACGCGATCAGCCGATGCATCGGGATCCCCAAAGCTTGGAGTAAACTTCGAGGGAAGATGCTGAGAGAAGAGCCATGGTCGATGTGGATGCAATCGACCTTAATGGCACCAACATACCCTGTATAATACAGGGGTCGGTTGTGCCAGTTGTTCTTCAGTAACATGTCCTGCTGAGTGAAGGTGATGTTAGGATCACCTCGACCACACTATAACATTGTGAACATTCAGCAAGGTTCTCCTTGGGCGGTTGCACCCGAGTGAGGAAGGAGTCAACATTCTGTAAAGCTTTGTTGAGGGCATCTCGAGTCTCTTTGGAGAGACGGAGAAGCTCGAAAAGTGATAGTTAAGCCGGAGTATTGGCCAGCTGCACCAATATGTTAAAATTATAGGGCTTAATTGGCCCTACTGCCGAGTCTTTTTTCAGAGTCTTGTCAAAGCGAACCTCTTTCTGCTTCTGTTTATCTGTAGCAGGCGCTCAAGACGGGCCTGCTTCCGATGTGTCGGGGGTGTTGGCCGCAATGGGCGAAGGTATTTCCTCCTCTGGAGCTTGGTTTAATTCTCGTTGGTGAGTCGAACGAGTGGTAACCAGAGTGTCATCTGTCGATGTAGAAACCATAAGATATGTCTTGACCTTTTTTCCCTTGACATATCGTGCTGCAGGCACTATCATATCAGGGGTGAGATCAAGGTGGATCCACATTACTTCACCCCGCGATGTCGTAAATGGGATGAGGACTTGGGTGTTATCACGGACCAGTGGAAGATTGACTACTTCCATCGTCGCTCTCGGGATGGGGACTACGCCGTCTTGAGCCTCTGTTCTCGAAAGACTTTCGAACTGGAGAGTGACCATGTTGGCGGTAACAGTATTTTTCTTGTAGTCGAGTGAGCTGACTTTAGCGTCGATGAGGCACTGGATTTGTCTTTTCAATACATAACAATCACGCATCGAATGGTGGACATACTGGTGGTAGTGGCAGTAGTTTGGATTGTCCATCTTTTCCACTTCACCGGGATACTTAGGAGGCAGGAGTTGAAGTTCGCCACTCATTGCCAACATATCAAAGAGTTCTAGTATGTCTTTGTCGTTGAAAGAGTAGGTCTCTTTCGTCCTTTGCGCTTCGATCGATTTGGGTTCGCTATTGTCGAACCTTTGGAGATGTTGAAGGTTATGGCTTGCTTCCCTTTTCCGTCTTTATTGCTGGATGAGCGCTTCCCTTAATCTTCGAGAGAGGGAAAGTTTAGTCCCAACAATTGTGCATCCTGCACTTTCTTTGAGTTACATCTGCCTCTATGATGAAAGACGTCCACTCTACGCATGGAGCAATGTGCCACAACTTGATTGCATGATGCATGTTCTTGCAGCAGGAGTCCATAAGCTTGGGCTTAGGTATACTTGGAGGTAACCTCAAAGTGGCTTGGTGGAAGCGCTCAATGTATGTGCCCACCAGCTCTTTCTCCTTCTGAACGGTGTCCATGAGAGTCGGCATCATCATGTCTATTCCTCCTTCGTAGAATCGATTGAGGAATAGGTTCTTCAAGTTTTCGAAGGACGAAATACAGTTGTTCGGAAGACTGCAAAACCATTTGTAGGCCACTCCCTACTGGGCTCCTACAAATATGTTGGTAAGGAGTGCGTTATCCTTTTATAGATTCCCCGTTACTGAGGCAAAATACCTCAAGTATCGGCAGGAAGACTCCTTCGCATCAAACGGTGTGAGTGTCTAAAGATTATATTTTGGAGGATACATCACATTATCCCATTCGGCAGGATATGGCTATTGAATCCCCATATTTTGGAGTGTTGCTCACTTTTCTTTTGCGTCATAGCGAGGAACAACTCTTTGATGGCCTGCTGCATTTCATTCGACACTGTAGGCCGGTTGTCGATGGAGTAGATGATGCTGGCACTGCTTAGCTCACGATAGGAAGCACATTGGACCCTCCCCCCCCGCCCGTTAGCTGCTGGGTCTGGAACAGGAGTTGAGACAGTGGGAGTCAATCTCTCTTTGATCTCCGGACAACAGAAGCTAAGGACTCTATAGTGATGTTCAACGTATTTACGCTCTCCTCGAGAACCTCTATACGTTTTTGTTGATTAGTGCCTTTGCTGCTTTCCGCGTTGTTATCACCTTCAGCCATCACCACGGACACCATGTACGGGTAGGTAGAAGGGACAGTAGATCTTTCGTTCTCCGGTTCAGAGGGCTGAGTCCCGTTGTCTTGAGGGTAAACTGGTAGGTTGCAAACATTATGACTCGTTGTAACTGCTAGCCCCAGCTTTTTGGCTACTGCACCTGTAGAGGTATCTGTGTCATACAGCCCTCATCGGATTGAAAAGCTGGATTGTCGTGAATGGTGTAGGGTTGGCTACCCCTGCTGCAGCATCATCTTCCCATGAGAAGGATCCAGATCTGGCACGCGAGTTGGAAAACACCCGTACTGGACACTAACGTCTTGCTACCCTCAGGCCAGTTCTTTGGCTTGTTAGCTGTAACGCGAGGATTCTTGGAAAGCTTCTTGAGAGACGGAGAACCCCGTGCCGTGTTGCATGAAGCAACAAAGAGTTCATTATCTTTTTCGCCAGATGCCACCGGTTGCAGTCTTTGGAACACAGACCGCCTCTTTGGTGGCGACGCGGCTGTTTGGCAACAGCAACAGTTGATGGTAATCTAGGTGCAGTTGTGCCTGTGATTTAGATATACACTGCGCCGCATATCCCTCCCTTACTTTACACTTAGGGGTTGTTGGAATCTCCAACCCTACACTTCTTTCATGCGCTCAGGGAAGCTATGCGCAGGAGTGAGGATACAGAGATAGCTTCTCTCCTCTGAGTTCCTGCGCATGAAGTACGCTCAGGTCCTGATCGGAGAGTTGCTGATGAGTAGACTCCTTCCATGCTTACAGGAACACTGTTCGCACGAGTCTAACTCGATGGTAGGTACCTGCTAGCTTGAATCATGCGCATGAGCGCTCAAGTGACAGCAAAATTTTATCGAATGAGGCATAGAAGTACGAGAAGTGGGTACGTCCAGCCTACGCCGCAGTGTCTGTCACGACCCGCACCCACTGTGAGGGCACGAGTACGTAACGACGCCCAGCCTATGCCACAGTGTCGGCGGTTAGAGCGTTGTCCTAGGTTACTATCTAACCAGCAACTCGCGCAATTATAATGTACTCATCATGATCAACTTCGAACGGAGGACAAGTATAAGATATTGTAACTCAATCACAGTCTAAGCACGATAAGATAAACACAGAAGAATTAACTAAGAATAGAAAGACAACTACTAAATAATAACAACTCTCAACAATCTCAAAACTACACAAGTCTCAAATCAATACAAAGGTTCGACATGAAAAACAGATACTAGTCTACTAAACTAAATTCCGATCACTCCTAAGTGTCGGGGCCAAAGGTAGTCATCCCGTCTCCGGGTCCATAATATGTAGGGCATGTGTCCTCAGGATAATCATCTGTAAAATTTTCAACAGGTCCAGTCAGGACAGGAACGAGTACAACTCATCAAGAAAACCCAAATAATGACAGAGAACTATAAAGCAGTTATAGACAGTTATATTGATGAATCATGGCAGTTTTATACAGGTAATGATATATAGAGAACAGTTAAGGTACAAGGAAAGGAAAGTAACTAAACAAGAAGAGAAACATGGCAATGAAGACTGAAAAAAATAATATCTAGCTGAACTAGAGTAGCATGATATAAGTCCAGACCGTAATATAGACAAGTGTAACTCCAATATAAGTCCAGTACAAGACGAATCTAATACAAGACGAATCCAGTACGAGACGGTTCCAGTCAATGTGATCAATGATTCTAGGGTGAGTCCAGCCTATACTCTAACAGTGTGTTTTAAAATATCGGGATCGACATGTGAACGGGTGTAGGTAATACGGCACACCGCACACTCGGCCAAGTGTGGGATGGCTATCGTTCCAGTATAATTCCAAGGGAATGGTTCCAATATTTGGGTATGTTCACATGCCTATTCCAATATTTCTCCCCCCAGCAAGTACAAGTGAATCCATAACCCGACACAAAAATAGATATAAGTCCAGCCAGTACACGAATGGTTCCAGTAAATGATTCCAGGGTGGTTCCAGAAGGTGGTTCCAGAAATAGAGGCCAGACACGAATAAGTGAGTATCGCATGAAATGGATCCAGTAATATCAAATCGTGTTTGTAATATAGAATCAAATAGAACTAGCTACAACTGAAGTACAGTAAACGACAAGTAAATGGAAGAACTATCAGAGAATGTACTCGCCTGCTACTATGAAAAGAGTAGTATAATATCAGATGTCTGCACCGGAGTCACAATATCCTAGATAAAGCAGTACAGGTTATAATAGTTTAAAATAAGGTAAGTGAAGTTTTCGATGCAATCTACATGATTTCTAGGTCAATCTAGGTCAAAGTCAAACTTGGTCAACTCTGGGTCAACCCAAGTCAACTACACTAGTCAAACTAGGTCAATCTAGACTCAATGTTGACTTTTGGTCAACTCCAGTCAATCTCTAGTCAACTACCACCCATAGGTCACTCTAACACTAGGCTATATACCAAATAGACACAATACATAAATATATACATTCATTTGCATACATGTTTAGATAGATACCTAGTGAGGGCTAAGGCATATACACAAGGTGCACTTAGGCTTGTATAGGCTATAGGTCTATAATTGCATAGCACATGTATATGTCACTCAATACTAGGCATCTCATACACCAACTATTTATCTAATTTTAATATAGATAGCACACACATTATCTATAGCTACCTTTATATATATATATATATATATATAATATATATATTGCCTAGAGTGATATGGAGAGGGACTTGTGTACGTTGTGTATTCATAAGGGTGCAGGAAATGTGTGAAACAATGTGTTCTCAGGGACTTAGAGTGTGTGTGGTAATATACACATGTGTGTTAGTGTCTAATGGTGTGTGTATAAAATGGCAGTTAGCTACTAGGGTGTTGTGTGGTGGTTCATGTATGTGTGTGTGTATGATATCTAGAAAATCTGTAGGGTGTGTGTAGAGTTCAGGGAAATCAGCAATTAGTGTGTTAATGTGACAACTAACATGTGTGTGTCATTAATCAATGAGATGTGTGAGTCTCAGGATTGCAATGTGTTAACAGTAAGGTGGCTTAGGAATTCGATGACAGTGGTCTAATACATGTGCTCATGAACTAACATGTAACTAACACCAAGATTTCAGTTAAAAAGGATTTAAAAAAAAAACAGGAATTCAGTTCCTGTTTGGTATCAGCCAACACATTACTCAGTTGACAGCCTACCCAAATTCGAAAACCATTTGCCCCATTTGTTAACTTCAAACCAACAGGAATCGATCTAACAGTGAACAATCACAAATGTTCATGACTCACACATGGCAATAAAGCATCAATCAGTTTTAGAAAAGAAGATTAAAACAGAATGTAAACTCTGAATAAGTATCAGTTGACAGTTCAGTCCATTCCCATGATTAAAATCTCATTTCTTGTTAAAACAACCTAATCTATCATGAAAAACCAACTAGCAGGAACAAATACATATGTAGGAATCAATTTTTGGCAACTAAACATCAATCATAACAGTTTAAAAGAATGAAGGTTCATATATTCAAACAGTGAAAACAAAAAAACAGGAACTAGCAGTCAACATGCCCATTCCCACATTCCAATTCCATTACTCTTACAACCAACCTAAACTAAAATGAAAAACCTATCTAACTGTGGCTAATACACATGTGCACATGAATATACATGTAATTTGAATATCAAAAATCAGTTAAAATGGGATTTAAGTTCGGAAATCCAAAACTGCACAGCATGTATCAGAACTATGGGGAAATTGAATTTCAAAACCTAAAATCAAGTTAATACTATAAATTATTGGTTGGTAAACAATGGTGTAGGTGTCATAGGGCCACACGAGTCTTGTGGTGTCCCCACGATTGGACACGGCATGTCCAATCGTGTTTGAACACACACAGATACTGCACAGGCACACAGCGTCGTGCACGCGTGTGTGTCGCCCTAGGACACGACACAGGGCACGACACGACTCGTGATCGTGCCCATGTGTTCGCCCTATATAGGGCTACGTGTCCATGGCCCTGCACCGCGTGCCTGTGTCCCCGTGTCCCCGTGTCCAGATTAGAAGTGCGTGTCAGTGGTTAAACTCCACGCGTGCACAACGCGCGCGCGGCCAGTGCGGCCAGTACGAGGAGGAGAACTCCTCGCACACTGCACCATATGGCCCCAAATTTTGGGAGAGCCATATCAGTCAATGCCCTGACATTCTCCCAAAATTTGGCGTGTCTTCGTGTCCGGTACGAAGAAATCGAGCCCGTGATGCAGGACAGTGCACTCGTGTCGTGCACGCGTGTCCAACAGCAAAAACGGACAAAATGACACCAAAATACCTAACATCCTTCACAAAAATTAATGTACATCCTTAGATCTACAAACTCATGTAATTACATTTACAAAAGTCGAAAATAAATTCCTAAGTGATATTTCATCAAACACCTATACTTACACATTGACACGTGCCCGATACGGACACCAAACGGACACGAAATTGGCTCAAACTCCAGGGACAGCTAGGGGACTCCTAGATCTAGCCCTAAATGCAAAGAAAATAGAAATTTAACACAATTAGAGGTGTTTTACCTATGGATGCAAATAGCAAGAAAAAGCTCCAATTGGGGTTTCCTCCTTGCTAGCAAAATGCTCCCAAATTGTCCCAAAGCTGGGATTAAACCCCAAAATTAGAAAATAGGATAGTATTAGGTAATGAATGAAACTAGGATTAAAAAGGAATTAAAATGGATTTATGGGAATTTTTGGAAGGGGGACAATACCTCTCTTTTCCAATGTGTTGAAATAATAATAAAAAGAGGCAAGCCCTAATGAATAAGTGTTTATATAGGGTGGGGATCCCTGTGTGGCTGGTCACTTAGGGTTTGGTTAGGGTTAGGACTTCTAGTTATGGGCTATGGGCCAAGTCATAATCAATAAAATCATTAAGCCATAAGTCATTTCATGAAACCACAAGCCATGACTTAAATTCACTAAACCAAATCCCTTCATTCTAAAACTATTCTCTAATGACTAAAATAAGTTAACTCAAGTTAGACTAGGGTTACCATAGCTAGGGTTAGGTTCTAGGCTAGTCCACTAGGTCTCAACAAGTCAAAGTCAAACTAGAATTCACCAATTCATTAAATTAATTAAAAAATTCAAATAAGCCAAAATGACCAAATTACTCTAGGCTAAAAATGATAATTAAATCATCCTAATGACATTGTTAGGCTCTAGGTCATGCAGCCTCTAGGGTTTCACTGGCAGCACATCAAAATCATAAGTCATGACTTAAAGCAGTTTTTAAATAGTTTAAAAATTATTAAAAATCACCAAAATCATAATGTGAAATAAATATCAATAATAATTATTATAATTACAAAATTTCAAAACTACCCTCATCTGGAAAATTGGGTGTTACAATTCTACTCCCCTTAGAAAAAATTTCGTCCTCGAAATTAAAATGATCGCACCCTTTCTAGGTCAAACCCAAACAATCAAGGTCAAGAGGTAATCATGCAAACAAAATCTTACTGGTCGTGATTCCACAGTCTCGAACAGGGTAGCTACACTATCTAGCAATCAAAACAATATCCTGGCAGGTACTAAGGGAATCACACAGGAAAGTGGGGTGGAAGAATAAGAAGGACAAACCTGCTAACCCATCACCTGCAGCGTCGGTCTCCTCGACCGCCATCGTAAAAGCTCTACCCCTCTGGTGCTGAGCTACAGGTGGCCTAGCTCCCTCATAAGGAGGTACAGCAGGACAATCTATCATCTTGTGAGCACCAGACCCACAAAATAGGCAAACCTTCAGTCTCCTCCTGCATGACTCCCAAACATGCCCTGCCTTCCTGCAGTAGGCACAAGTCGGCACCCCGCGTTGTCCTCTATGTTGATGCTGTGCCTGCTGCACTCTCACTGGTGCCTGTGCCTGCTGACTCTGCATGTGAGGCCTCTTGGCCTGACCTCCGCTGCTGCTACCACCCTGGAAGTCCCGACCCCTCTTCAGCTTCAACCCTAGGTCGTCCTCCGCTGCCATAGCCCCAGAAAATATCTCCATAGGTAGTGTTCCGGTCACTCTTGGTCAGTGACCTAACCTCCCTAATCAAACCCCGGCGGAACTTCCTCGCCTTCGTCTTCTCAGTCATGTCATCTATGAACCGGGCCAATCTACAAAACTCTCTAGCATACTCAGCTACCGTCTGGTTCCCCTAAACCAGACCCTCAAACTGTGCCTCGATACCTTCCAAGGCCACATCAGGAAAGAACTGCTCCTTAAACAGCTCCTTGAATTGGGCCCAAGTCTGGCCCTCAACTCCCATCCTGGGATCTGTCTGATACCACGCACGGGATAAATCCTGCATCTGACTGCCCACCGCCTCGATATGGAGTCGAGCTGGTATCTCCGCCAGCCTGAATATCTTCTCGATATGCTCTATCCAGTCATCGGCATAGTGGATGCCCTCAGTGCCCAAGAACTCTCTGGGATGCTTCTTCTAAAAATCATGTATGTCCTTCTCCTTCCGGTAAGGCTGCTGCTGCTTCCCTGAGCAGTCACCATCTCTACAGTAATATGAACCAGCTGGTGGGCCTCGTCAATCCCCTGACGGAAATCGGCAGTCTGACGCTGCTGCTGCTGCTGGTGAGATGCCAGAATCCTCTCTACAAATAAAAATAGGTGGGCAGCATCAACCATTCCTGCAGGTGGCTGCAGGTGCTGCTGCTGAAATGCCTCCGGAATGACTGGGTCGGCCTCTGGGCAGGTACAGGCACTCCCCCATAGGCTACAGTAGCTCCTGTCTGATCATGAACAGAAGGTGCTATAGCCTCAGTAGGCTGCTACAATGGACGAGAGGTGGCAGACCCCTCTCCAGCGGCTGCTATACCAGAGCGATGTGATCGTGTCTCCACCTTCCTGAAGACAGATCGAAAGGAAGTCAATACTGAGCAGGAACCGATAAAATCAAAGGAGGACAGTTTATTTCAAAGAAGACAATCAGTAAGACATGTAGATGGCATAAATTGAAGCAGAATTTTTTCTAACTGTGATTGAGTACCTCTCCGTTAAAGCCTATCTCTCAATCCTATCGCAGGCTCCCAGCAGTAAACTAAGTCGTCGTACTACCGCGATATCGCACTAATGCGACTCTCGACCTACATGGGCCACACTAAAAACGTGTCACAACCCGCACCCACTGTGAGGGTACGAGTACGTAACGACACCCAGCCTACGCCGCAGTATCGGCGGTAGAGCGCAGTCCTAGGTTACTATCTAACCAGCAACTCACGTATAATGTACTCATCATGATCAACTCCGAACGGAGGACAAGTATAAGATATTGTTACTCAATCACAGTCTAAGCACGATAAGATAAACACAGAAGAATTAACTAAGAATAGAAAGACAACTACTAAAATAATAACAACTCTCAACAATCTCAAAACTACACAAGTCTCAAATCAATATAAAGGTTCGACATGAAAAACAGAAGCTAGTCTACTAAACTAAATCCCGATCACTCCTGAGTGTCGGGGCCAAAGGTAGTCATCCCGTCTCCGGGTCCATAATATGTAGGGCATGTGTCCTCAGGGAAATCATCTGTAAAATTTTCAACAGGTCCAGTCAGGACATGAACGAGTACAACTCATCAAGAAATCCCAAATAATGACAGAGAACTATAAATCAGTTGTAGACAGTTATATTGATGAATCATGGCAGTTTTATAGAGGATGATATATAGATAACAGTTAAGGTACAAGGAAAGGAAAGTAACTAAACAAGAAGAGAAACATGGCAATGAAGACTGAAAAAATAATATCTAGCTGAACTAGAGTAGCATGATATAAGTCCAGACCGTAATATAGACAAGTGTAACTCCAATATAAGTCCAGTACAAGACGAATCTAATACAAGAGAATCCAGTACGAGACGGTTCCAGTCAATGTGATCAATGATTCCTGCAGGGTGAGTCCAGCCTATACTCTAACAGTGTATTTTAAAATATCGGGATCGACATATGAACGGGTGTAGGTAATACGGCACACCGCACACTCGGCCAAGTGTGGGATGGCTATCGTTCCAGTATAATTCCAAGGGAGTGGTTCCAGTATTTGGGTATGTTCATATGCCTATTCCAATATTTCCCCGCCCAGCAATACAAGTGAATCCATAACCCGACACGAAAATAGATATAAGTCCAGCCAGTACACGAATGGTTCCAGTAAATGATTCCAGGGTGGTTCCAGTAGGTTGTTCCAGAAATAGAGGCCAGACACGAATAAGTGAGTGTCGCATGAAATGGATCCAGTAATATCAAATCTTGTTTGTAATATAGAATCAAATAGAACTAGCTACAACTGAAGTACAGTAAACGACAAGTAAATGGAAGAACTATCAGAGAATGTACTCGCATGCTACTCTGAAAAGAGTAGTGTAATATCAGATGTCTGTACCGGAGTCACAATATCCTAGATAAAGCAGTACAGGTTATAATAAGTTTAAAATAAGGTAAGTGAAGTCTACGATGCAATCTACATGATTTCTAGGTCAATCTAGGTCAAAGTCAACTTGGTCAACTCTGGGTCAACCCAAGTCAACTACACTAGTCAAACTAGGTCAATCTAGACTCAATATTGACTTTTGGTCAACTCCAGTCAATCTCTAGTCAACTACCACCCATAGGTCACTCAAACACTAGGCTATATACCAAATAGACACAATATATAAATTTATACATTCATATGCATACATGTTTACATAGATACCTAGTGAGGGCTAAGGCATATACACAAGGTGCACTTAGGCTTGTATAGGCTATAGGCCTATAATTGCATAGCACATGTATATGTCACTCAATACTAGGCATCTCATACACCAACAATTATCTAATTTTAATATAGATAGCACACACATTATCTATAGCTACCTTGATTATATATATAATATAATATATATATATATAATATATATATATAATATATATGCCCCCGTGGGGGCATCGGACGGAGTTCGAGCCCCCACGGGGGCGGCTTGGTGGTTCGCCCACGGCCCCCGGGCCAGGCGGTGGCTGGGTGTCTCCGACACGGCCGCTTGGTTTTTAAAAAAAGAAATATATATATATATATATATATATATATATTATATTAATATATAATATATATATATATATTATATATATATATATATGCCTAGAGTGATATGGAGAGGGACTTGTGTATGTTGTGTGTTCACAAGGGTGCAGGAAATGTGTGAAACAATGTGTTTTCAGGGACTTAGAGTGTGTGTGGTAATATACACATGTGTGTAGTGTCTGGTGTGTATGATAAAATGGCAGTTAGCTACTAGGGTGTTGTGGTGGTTCATGTATGTGGTGTGTATGATATCTAGAAAATCTGTAGGGTGTGTGTAGAGTTCAGGGAAATCAGGAATTAATGTGTTAATGTGACAACTAACATGTGTGTGTCATTAATCAATGAGATGTGAGTGAGTCTCAGGATTGCAATGTGTTAACAGTAAGGTGGCTTACGAATTCGATGACAGTGGTCTAATACATGTGCTCATGAACTAACATGTAATTAACACCAAGATTTCAGTTAAAAAGGATTTAAAAAGAAAACAGGAATTCAGTTCCTGTTTGGTATCAACCAACACATTACTCAGTTGACAGTCAACCCAAATTCGAAATCCATTTGCCCCATTTGTTAACTTCAAACTAACAGGAATCGATCTAACAGTGAACAATCACAAATGTTCATGACTCACACATGGCAATAAAGCATTAATCAGTTTTAGAAAAGAAGATTAAAACAGAATGTAAACTCTGAATAAGTATCAGTTGACAGTTCAGTCCATTCCCATGATCAAAATCTTATTTCTTGTTAAAATAACCTAATCTATCATGAAAAACCAACTAGCAGGAACAAATACATATGTAGGAATCAATTTTTGGAAACTAAACATCAATCATAACAGTTTAAAAGAATGAAGGTTCAGATATTCAAACAGTGAAAAAAAAAAAAACAGGAACTAGCAGTCTACATGCCCATTTCCATATTCCAATTCCATTACTCTTGCAACCAACCTAAACTAACATGAAAAACCTATCTAGCTGTGGCTAATACACACGTGCACATGAATATACATGTAATTTGAATATCAAAAATCAGTTAAAATGGGATTTAAGTTCGGAAATTCAAAACTGCACAGCATGTATCAGAACTATAGGGAAATTGAATTTCGAAACCTAAAATCAAGTTAATACTACAAATTATTGGTTGGTAAACAATGGTGTAGGTGTCATAGGGCCACACGAGTCTTGTGGTGTCCCCATGACAGGACACGGCGTGTCCAATCGTGTTTAAATACACACAGACACTGCACAGGCACACATCGTCGTGCACGTGTGTGTGTCCCCCTAGGACACGACACAGG
Organism: Iris pallida; assembly: GCA_029216955.1. Taxonomy (NCBI): domain Eukaryota; kingdom Viridiplantae; phylum Streptophyta; class Magnoliopsida; order Asparagales; family Iridaceae; genus Iris; species Iris pallida. The sequence continues at coordinate 54,878 of JANAVB010045139.1, forward strand.
GCACGACACGACTCATGATCGTGCCCACATGTTTGCCCCATATAGGCCTACGTGTCCATGGCCCTGCACCGCATCCCCGTGTCCCCGTGTCCAGATTAGAAGTGCGTGTCAGTGGTTAAACTCCACGCGTACACAGCGCGCGCGTGCGGCCAGCGCGGCCAGTACGAGGAGGAGAACTCCTCGCACACTGCACCATATGGCCCCAAATTTTGGGAGAGCCATGTCAGTCAGTGCCCTGACTTCTCCCAAAATTTGGCGTGTCCTCGTGTCCGGTACAAGAAGAAATCGAGCCCGTGATGCAGGACAGTGCACTCGTGTCGTGCACGCGTGTCCAACAGCAAAAACGGACACAAAACGACACCAAAATACATAACATCCTTCACAAAAATTAATGTACATCCTTAGATCTACAAACTCATGTAATTATATTTACAAAAATCGAAAATAAATTCCTAAGTGACATTTCATCAAACACCTATACTTACACATTGACACGTGCCCGATACGGACACCAAACGGACACGAAATTGGCTCAAACTCCAGGGACAGCTAGGGGACTCCTAGATCTAGCCCTAAATGCAAAGAAAACAGAAATTTAACACAATTAGAGGTGTTTTACCTATGGATGCAAATAGCAAGAAAAAGCTCCAATTGGGGGTTTCCTCCTTGCTAGCAAAATGCTCCCAAATTGTCCCAAAGCTGGGATTAAACCCCAAAATCAGAAAATAGGAGAGTATTAGGTTCTAATTCAAGAAACTAGGATTAAAAAGGAATTAAAATGGATTTATGGGGATTTTTGGAAGCGGGATAATACCTCTCTTTTCCAATGTGTTGAAATAATAAAAAAAGAGGCAAGCCCTAATGAATAAGTGTTTATATAGGGTGGGGATCCCTATGTGGCTGGTCACTTAGGGTTTGGTTTGGGTTAGGGCTTCTAGTTATGGGCCATGGGCCAAGTCATGATCAATAAAATTATTAAGCCATAAGTCATTTCATGAAACCACAAGCCATGACTTAAATTCACTAAACCAAATCCCCTCATTCTAAAACTATTCTCTAATGACTAAAATAAGTTAACTCAAGTTAGACTAGGGTTACCATAGCTAGGGTTAGGTTCTAGGCTAGTCCACTAGGTCTCAACAAGTCAAAGTCAAACCAGAATTCACCAATTTATTAAATTAATTAAAAAATTCAAATAAGCCAAAATGACCAAATTACCCCTAGGCTAAAAATGATAATTAAATCATCCTAATGAAATGGTTAGGCTCTAGGTCATGCAGTCTCTAGGGTTTCATGGCAGCATATCAAAATCATAAGTCATGACTTAAAGCAGTTTTTAAATAGTTTAAAATTATTAAAAATCACCAAAAATCATAATGTGAAATAAATATCAAGAATAATTATTATAATTATAAAATTTCAAAATTACCCTCATCTGAAAACTGGGTGTTATAGTGTCGGCGGTAGAACGCTGTCCTAGGTCAATCATCTAACAATATATAAGGTACCTGTACAGTATATACACTCCAAATGGAGGTGACATAGCAAAATACAGTCTCAATTACATCTAAGGTAGAATACGATAAAATATAGATAGATATGAAATAAAATGAATCCACAGAGATACAACTAGATAGAAGTCTAAGTGTCTAAGATAACAAAAATCTAGATAACATCTCAAAATCCCAAATACAGTAATCCAGAGTAAAGATAATAAAAGACATCCTAGACTAAGGGAGTGTCATCCACTGCTAAGGGGTCCTGCTGCTGGTCCAAGTCACAACAGTCCTCTAGGGTAGTCTCGTAATATGTGGAACAGAACGCCTCGGCCTCATCCTTTGTAATATTTTTAACAGGTCCAGTCAGGACAGGAGCGAGCACAGTACATCTCAACAAATCATAACAGGTTAGGAAATATAAACATGCTAGAGAGTAAGCTACATAAAACTGAAAGAACAACATGATGTAAAAGAGAGACTGTAAGTAAATAGCTACAATATATAAGAGAACTAATCAGTACTAGTGATTCAGAGTACAAGATGGTTATGTAAACGGCACGATGTTGTACACGAGTAATCTACAGAGGTTGTACACGAGTAAGCTACAAGATTGAGTACATAACCACTTCTACTCCCCCGTCCCCAACAATACACAAGGATCCAGTCAAGTTATGTTATTGCACACGAAGTATAGTTGTACACGATGATCATGCGAGCACATGAGTATACACGATTTCACACGATTTGTACACGAATAACACGAACACAAGGAGTACACGATGCTCATAATAAAGTACATGAACATGAGATATCCGATGTATCCGCTAAGGGGATAACATCGCACGACAAGATCCATATAGTACTAATCCGTGTTACCAACGTGTCAGCATCAAGTAAAGTAATCTAAAGCAAAAAATATAATCCTAAACAAGATATGAAATGATCAGAGAATGTACTCGCCGGTATCCTGAATATCTGAAGAGAATATACTGTCCGATGAGTGGTGTCTGGCTCCTATAGAACAGTACAAGTTACTACATGTCTAAAATAGTAAAATAGACTGCTACAATGCATCTACATGATGTTTGGGGTCAATCTAGGCTAAAGTCAACCCTTGGACAACTCTAGTCAACTATACTAGTCAAACTAGGTCAAGTCCTAGCCCAAACAAGTCTAACAAGTCTCACTAGGCCTAACCAAGCCTAGGCTAGCACTCACACAATCACAAGGCAATGTGAACCACAACAATGCATAATATAAAATAGATATATATATAAATACATACCTTCATATATACATTTATATCCACATTACATACATATTTATATATAGGCATATGTTACATCATGCACATTTACATAGTTACATAGATATAAAATTCATGCACATTTACATACATACTTTTATACATTATATATGTTAACATTCATTACAATGCATTATATTTTACTTATACCTTTGATTGAAACATTCATTCATATAGACATTCATTCATGCATTTATACATTCATTCATTCATGTTATCACTATATACATACTTGATTCATGTATCCACACATACATACATGGATACACAACATACATGTATACATTCATACATGCTTACATTGCATACATGCATACAACATATATTGTATACATGCCTACATACATATCTTATATGCATACTTGTATTCATTCATGCACCTATACATATATACATAGATGCATACATACATATCATATATACATACATACATTGCATACATGCCTACATACATATCATATATGCGTACTCTACATTATATTACATTCACTCCTACATACTTGCATTCATAATATATGCATACAAACTCGTATTTAACTCAAAATATATGTGAATACATACATTACATTACCATAACACATATATATATCATTTATTCATATCCCATATACATGCATACTTCAGTTCATGCATTATATCCATTCACATATCATTAAGTTGCATACATATTGTAATGCCCCAGTCCTAAAATACGTAGGACTAGGAACGTAGACATGCCAACTGTATTTATACGAAGTACACTCCAATATAGAAATCTCGTATGAATACATAAGCTGTAAAATGCAGTAGAACCATAACTAATCTCATCCACACAATAAATGAAAAAAGGTATCTTATAAAGATAATAAATTGTCTTGATACAATATGTTGGCGGAGGGAATCTACTACCAACAAATAAAGGAAAAATACATGAGAAAAGAAATAAATTTGGCGAGCGAAGCGAAAACGATCCAAGCGCAATCATCCTCGAAGGAATAGCAATGATCACGGCTAGAGCTAGCGCACCTGCGAAACACAATAGCACAACCTGGAGAGATAACCAGGTCCTCAGAGGGACGTAACAAGACACATAATATCATGCCATATAAACTGAATAAATATTCCTCAAATAAATAAGTCAATTGAATTATAATATGGTCCAAAACACACCTATTGAACGAGCTTACCATCCCCCCAACCAAACAAGGATAGGAGATGGTAAACTAATTCACGGTGACGTATCTTTCCATGCTATGAATCCAATATGGTATCCGGGCCCCAACAAGGTTCAATACCTTCTTATCGAAGTAGTAGTAAGTCACACCTACAACCAAACAAGGACAAGATGTGACAAACTAATCCGCGACAAGTTATTGTTCCAAGCCACGGTCAGATACAAGTACCCAAACCAAAAGTACTCGTACCTAACGGATAAAGGTGCCTAACCGTTCTAAGTAAAATGTAGTTAAGAACAATCCTTCCTATGCATGGGCCCTGGCTAAATAGGATCGGCGTAGTCCCCCTTGGGCACCAGAGGCCCCATCAGTAAGAGCATGACGTTCCGCAGAATCGTCAGTGGCCGTCAGTATCATGGGTCATCAACCCCGTATCTCCAGCGGAGAGTCCGGGTCACAAGGGAAGTGCATCGAAGTCCATACGCTAAAGAATTGTCCTCCTCCCGCCCAATGCCTACTGTGTGTATCCACAACATAAACCACTATAACCGCTAAGTCAAACTAGCATGCAATCTCTATTAGCGGTTATTTCTATCGCACGGCTTGTACGTACTGGTGGCCAGCCAATCACGCACTTCCGTGTTCTACATGCGACACACAACTTCGTGGTACAACGTGTCAAGGCCAATGAATGCAACACACAAGGTGGTCCCTTAAATCTAGGTTTAATGTGTAAGAAAAATATTACATAGCAAGAATATAAATGAACAGTAAGTTCTAACAGGTTATGCCATGTATCACAGTTTATTTTGCATAAAGAAAATAATGAACAATGCATGAAATATGAGCTAAAATAAATAAACGGCAATGGCAAGGTATCTTGCCTGGTTGGATGCCTGGTGTGCTGCGATGATAAGGTAGCATGAACTGCGACTTCGGGTGTAATAACTATGCAAGGTGACCTCTGATGGTGGCACGGACAATTCCATTGGTTCTAGGACGGTTGAATTTGTTAGGGTGGACATAAGGTAGGCTTGAATTGGTGAGGAATAGGAGGATTTGGGATTGGTCATGGACAGAAGGATAGCCGAAGTAAACAATATATATATACAAATTTAGAAAAAACTATTTGTAATACTTGAAAATGATATATTATTAGTTAAAATAATTTTTAGTAACTATTTGAAAATATATCAATAGTTTTGTCAACCAAATATTTTTAGGTAACACTTTGAAATATATCAAAAAAAATTAAAGCTAAATCTAGTTTTGCTCAAACTGTAATTGGTATAAAACCTATTTAGAAACTTTTTAGGAGAAACATTCAGTTTTAAAATTTATGCTAATAAAAATATATTTATCGCAAAAATTTTTTTTATTTATATCTATTTATATATATTTTAAAAAAAACCATTGGGCTTAAAGCCCAATCCCAATAATAGTTGAACCCAACTTTTGAGGTTACAACTACTATAAATATTTGTCTAAGCCCCTCAAGCCCAAAACAATATTCTACATAACTAATCCTTAGAAATATTTAGTACAGAATATATATATAATAAGAAAAAAAATAACTAACAATATAATACTAAAAAATGTATACAATATATAATGTACTTCAGTAAAACATATTTACCCACTTAGACCGAGCTCCTGGAAATTTCCTACGGTAATTAAAGGGTAATAAGCTATAACCCAAATCATTTTTTTTTTGTAACCCGGCCCATAGTTATCAATGTTCTCCTCAGTGTTCACGACAGAAAGGGAGAGAGAGAGGAGCGGACCGATGGAGTACGGGGAGCGGGCGGCGAAGCTTACCGGAAGAGGTCGGAGGGGTTTCGTGGTGGTCCGGCGGCGGAGGAAGGGAGAGGGGCACAGAAGTTATTAGCGGAGGGGGATCAAAGCTGACGGGGGCGGCGCGGATAGGTGAGGTAAGGCGGCGGAGAGGATCGAAAGGAGGGAGCGGGCGAAGGAACGGCGGCGCGTTGGATGCGGGGGTGTTGGGGGCCTGGGCACGGCCGAAGTTAGGGTTTCGTCGAGGGTGGGGATGGCGATGCTAGCGGGCGGAGGAGCTGGAGACAGGTCGGCCGGCTGGCGGGGCGCACGGAGGAGGAAGGAGAGGTCGACGCCGGGCTATGTGGCACGGTCGGCGCACGGGTACGGAGCGGCGGCGCGGGGAGGCGGAGCGGGATCACAGCGGTGGCTCAACGGAGAGGGCTCAGACCCGGCATCATCGACGAGGCGCTGGTGGGGGTCTGTGCTCGGCGGATGGTGGTGGCGGAAGCTCAGGTTAGGCTTTTCCTATTTCTTCTCTCTGGGCGGCGGATTAGGGTTTTTCGGCCGGTGGCCGCGGGTGGTTGTGCGTGTGGTGACGGTGGTTCGATCGGAGGAGGTGCTGTCGACGGTGGTGTTGGTGAATGGTGAAGTCGGAGAGGGCAGGGGATCGGCTTGTGTGGATGTCCGGGGTTCGTGGAGTGATGTGGCCGAGGGAGGCGGCTGAGAACGGGGTTTGGCAGGGATGCTGGTTAGGAGTCGAGGCGGAGGCGGCCGGGACAGTGGATTAGGTTTAGGATTTGGGTGGAGGCAATGGTTGTCAGGACGCGTCGGGTATGTCCGACACGATGATGGTGACGAGGAGATGCGTCCGGGTGTGTCGGACGCGATGAAGATCATGTATTTGTAAAAGAAATAAATAGTGGATGGGAAAGGCACGGACACGGACATGGTGCACAGTTTGGATTGTGGAAATTTGTGGAGGAATAATATTGGAGGAGTACCTGCCTATTTATAGGATGTGGGAATTCTCAATTAGATAACGATTAGGAGTAGTTTAAACCCAATTTAGATAATTCAATCTATAATTTAATTTAATTCAATAAATCCAAATCCAAATCAAAATCCAATTCCAAATACAAATCAAATTAAATCTAATTAAATTCTTGGTTTAAAATCAATGGGATAAATCAAATTTTAAATATTAACTATTTAAATAAATCCAAAAATCAAATCAAGATTTAAATGTCCACAATAACTTCCAAATATATTTTTCAAAATTCCAATAATAATAATTTTGAAAATAATAAATATTTTTAAATAACTTTTTGAATAATAAAATATTAATATTAATAAATCTCAAAAATTATATTTTTATTTAAAATAGACTAATAAATAATTACGAAATATATGTATGCACGAATAATGCATACATGATTATGCTTTTCCTAGTATACATTAAAATATTATTATGATTAATAACTGCTAAAAACAAAAGTCTTTTATAGCAAGAATAATAATTATAATATTTTGTAAGTGTATAATAAAATAGAAAAATATTTTCTAAAATATGTACGCTCGCACATATTCGCACTTGACGAACAACTACGAAAAATAAAATTTCGTGCGCGACGTACAATACGACTATGCGACGTACAATACAAAATTTTAAATCAGTACCAAATTTAATAAAATAAAAAAATAGTAGAAATTTAGGGATTTTACATCCTACCCAACTTAAAAGAATTTCGTCCTCGAAATTAAGAATTAGGAGGGGGTGAGAAGACACAAGGGGTATCGGTGTGGAACAATCAATTATAAGGCTCAACAAAATTATGTCGTAAGAAGTCGCAATCTAGATCATAGAAAATAATATGGTATGGTCATAATCGATAGGATGGCTAGAGGAAGTTCTAGTATAACGCCTTCGTCCTTCTAAAATAGGTGAAGGCGAAAGCAAATTGAGTTCGAAGGAGGCATTTATCGAATACGAATACGTGATTCCAAGGACGATCGAATAATTTCAAAGGAATTGTCAAGGCAGTCGAGGATGTGACTCTAAAGGACAAGTTTAGCTATGTCCTCCTCCACGTAGAATAATAGACAAAAGCGAACCAAAGTACACTTGGTTGATCAGACCATTATGCACCGGTTTTGATTAGACAATAGGCTAGTGAGCGCTCAATAGCATATGTCATGAACAAACTCGATAAAGAATAAGCTTGCAAAAACTAGGCTACATTAGCATCATTAGTCAAAACGGTAAATACATAGGTACGAGAGATTTAGATTTAAAGAAGGTAGAATGATTCTAAGTCATACAATCGTCCTATATTCTTCTTGTCCAAGTCCTTGGTTGGCTAGACGGGTTAGGTCCTCTAGATTCTAGGATCTAAATAAGCTTGCTAATATAGGTCACTAGGTCAAAGGGGTTGCTAGTTCATAAGGTATTCTACCCAACTTAAAGAATTAAACTAATAGTGTTTTGGGACAACTAACTAGTAGGGTCAATCTCTAGCAAGCACGAAGGGAAGATAAGAATAGGGATGGAAGGAAAGCAAGCAAGATGCAATTGATGAGTCAAACGGTAGATAAAATCAAGGAAAGAGGTCAAGTATGTGGATGAGATCCTAGACTTCTAATCCTATACGCAGGCTTGCTTGGTACGGTAAAGTAACCAAACAATTTATCTTGACCTGCATGGGCTACCACAAAAACATTGTAACGCCCCAGACCCAAAATACGTAAGACTAGGAATGTAGACATGCCATCTGTATTTATACGAAGTACTCCAATATA
>JANAVB010045141.1:0-62457 GCA_029216955.1 Iris pallida
TGTTAGCTCGATGCCTTTTACTTACTGTCTGCCTACGGGCTGTAAACATGATTAACAAATCCTAGGGTTGATCATGTATGACTTAACTCTTGCTAGTCCTAACATTTTGAAATGACTAGCTTCATGATCAGCTGAATAGTGATATTTGGGACGCCTTATTATTGTATATTTATATCATCATCTTGCGACCTTACTTACTTGCTTGTGATTGAGACATTAGGCTTATTCATAACCGTAAGAGACTGTTGGCTTGTAGTAAACCCTCATATTTCTAGACAGCCGTGACCGTATATCGAGGTTTTTCCATTTCAATATACGTAGCTGGCTGTGTCTGCCCCCGCTCTCCAGTATTCTGGTTCTGGGGCGTGACACGGTTTAAGTGGTAGCCCATGCAGGTCTTGTCAATCAAGAAATGTGAGGGTTTACCGAATAGATGTCTCAATCAGTATTCGCCCTTGATCTCCGCCGTATTTTCAAATCCCTGAAATTCTTGCCCTGATTACATGCTGTATCGTTGATTTGTCCTGGTCCTTCCTTATTGTTTCCCTGTGTCATCTTCTTCAGCGGCACTCTACCTGACTCTGCTGATCAGCAAGGAGGAGCACCTCCCGTGGGCCAGCAGCAACCTGGAGATCAAGCCTAGCATTCCGGAGTCGCCTCCAGAGTGATACCTACTAGAGGAGAGTCACCAGTTCGGCCCGTCCAGCCCACAGAGCCAGATGATGGTACCTTAGTAGGCCTCATCGAACCTTGATAGCTTTTCAGGATCGTCGAAGCGACGCCCTGCACCAGACAGTTCAAGATGCTTTGACCCGAGGCGACATCCAAGGAACCAGGCGGCCAACAGTTTCAAGCGATTGAACCCTCCTTTCTTACGGCACCGAGGATGCATGGCTTCAGGATACCGAGGTGATTCTGGAAGCAGCTAGGACACCTGATAATAAAAAGGTGGCGGTGGTACGCCTGCAGTTGTTGGACTTAGCTCGCAGTTGGTGGGCAGCAAAAGCCATGGGATTAGTGGCACCCATTGCTTGGACAGTATTTAGAGAGAGATTCCAGACGAAGTATTTCGATGCAGTGGCTCGGTACGACCTGCAGACCAGATTTACCAACTTGAAGCAAGGAGGCAGAACCGTCGACAGTTATGCATCGGAGTTTTCTAGACTTAGTAGGTTTGCCCCCACCTTGGTGGTGACCGAGTTTGATAGGGCCCAGTAATTCCAGCAGGGGCTGCATTTGGAGATCTTGTTGGCGGTTGAGCAGTTCGAGCTCCAGACGTTCGATGCAGTCTTGAGAGCAGCTAGGAGGCATGAATACACCTCCCAGAGGATCGTGGATAGGACCGGAAGTAGGAAGCGGTCCCACAGTCAGATGCACCAATCATCAGCTCCATCCCCGGCAGTTAGGGGATTGACCATTGGAACTCTGAGGCGGGCGGCCTCAGTAACGTCGGTTCAGCATTCGACCCTGACGTACCCGCTGCAGCAGAAGCAGAAGCAGACTTTCACGATGGGATGTTCTCATTGCGGGAAGCCAGGGCATGTGGTGGCAGACTGTCGCAGGGCACAGGGATTATGCCTGGCTTGTGGAGCGGCAGATCATAGAATAGAGTCTTGCCCGAATAGGGGTGGTTCGTCAGCATCCAACCCTTCTAGCTCTTCGGTGAGAGGGCCGGCCCCAGCACCAGTTCAGCAGCAGCAGTATCAGTCTTCGAGGCCCTTGCCGCTCAGTCTCAGGTATTCCAGCAACAGTACCCCCAGCAGTATGCACAAGGCCAAGCTCAGACCCAGAATAGGCAGAGAGGTTTCCAGCAGAGGGGACCAGCAGCCAGAGGACAAGGTCAGGCCATGATGATGGCTATGGAAGAAGAAGTTGCACCAGGTGAGGTTGTGGCAGGTACTATTCTCGTCAACTCCTCTCCAGCGTCTGTATTATTTGATTCTGGTGCATCGCATTCATTTATGTCTGCACGATTCATGACATGGATAGGATTGGAGCCCGAGTCATTATCAGTGAGGCTCAATATACTTACTGGTAATGGCCTTGTGGGAGTAGATCGAGTATTTTCCTCGTGTCGGATCGTAGTTAGCGGTAGGAAGTTCTCCGCTAGATTTATAGAGTTTCCTATGGCAGACTATGTAGTCCTAGGCATGGATTGGTTGAGGAACCAGTATGCTAGGATAGACTGCCATATTGGCAGAGTTGTCTTTAGTATCCCCGGCGAGCCAGAGTTTTTGTTTTCTAGAGGCGCAGTGGAGCCGTCTTCCCCAGCATTACGGATGGCAGTAGCAGCAGTTACCCCGGATAGTTGAGGAGTTTCCAGATGTCTTTCCAGAGGAGCTTCCAGGGATGCCACCGGAGCGGGAGATTGAGTTCACTATAGACTTGATTCCCGGGACAGCACCAGTATCAGAGAGAGTCTACAGGATAGCGCCTTCAGAATTGGAAATTTTATACAAGATGATTGAAGAACTGAGGACCAAAGGATTCATCCGTGCAAGTGGATCGCCTTGGGGAGCCCCGATGCTTCTTATGAAAAAGAAGGATGGTACGTCCAGGCTATGTGTTGATTATCGTACCTTGAATTCGATGACAGTCAAGAACAGATACCCTCTTCCGAGGATAGATGACTTGTTTGATCAGCTCAGAGGGGCTTCAGTGTTCTCGAAGATCGACTTACGGTCGGGATACCACCATATCAGAGTCAGAGAGCAGGACATCCCGAAGACAGCATTTAGATCGAGGTATGGACATTGGGAGTTCCTTGTTATGCCTTTCGGAGCGACCAATGTGCCGGCCGTATTCATGGACCTCATGAATCGCATTTTCATGCCTTATTTGGATCAATTTGTGATCCTGTTCCTAGATGACATCCTGGTCTACAGCAAGAGTGAAGCAGAGCATGAGCAGCATCTCAGAGTCGTCCTCCAGACGCTTAGGGAGCATCAGTTGTACGCCAAGTTCAGTAAATGCGAGTTTTGGCTCGATCGCATTTCATACTTGGGTCACATCATTACCCGAAGTGGAGTGGAAGTGGATCCCCAGAAGATTATGGCTATCGAGTCATGGCCGGTACCCATCTCAGTGGCAGAGGTTCGCAGCTTCCTTGGATTGGCCGGCTACTACTGGCGGTTCGTTTCAGATTTCGCAAGGATTTCAGCGCCGATGACCCAGTTGACCCGCAAGGATGTACCGTTTGTTTGGACAGCAGAGTGTCAGGAATTATTTGAGAAGTTGAAGCGAGGTTTGATAACGACTCCCATTCTCACCCTTCCAGATGGGACCGGAGGATTCACAGTTTATTACGACGCTTCAGGCAGAGGATTCGGGTGTGTCTTGATGCAGCATAGGAAGGTAATATCTTATGCGTCACGCCAACTACGTGATCATGAGAAGAATTACCCGACCTACGACTTGGAATTGGCGGCGGTAGTGTTTGCTTTAAAATTGTGGAGACACTACTTGTACGGAGATAGTGTGGAAATCTTTACTGATCATAAGAGCCTGAAGTATGTTTTCACCAAGAAGGACCTTAATATGCGGCAGAGAAGGTGGCTCGAGCTACTGGTGGACTATGATATGGATTTGCAGTATCATCCCAGGAAGGCCAATGTTGTAGCAGATGCATTGAGCAGGAGAGCCGGAGTTTATTTTCTGACGGCGCAACCAGAATTATTGGCAGATCTTCAGAAGATGGGAATCGAAGTGGTTCTTCCAACCAGCGTGGCATTGATGGCCAGTCTACAGGTTCAGTCCAGCATCGTTGAGAGAATCCGGGTGGCGCAGTCAACAGATTCAAAGATCCAGCGACTCAGAGCAGAGTGTGAAGCAGGAAGAAGGCCAGAGTTATGTATTCATGAAGACGATACACTTCGGCACGACACTCGTCTTTGTGTACCCAGTGGAGATATCAGACAGAAAGTCATGGCAGAAGCCCACAGTTCACAGTATTCTATTCATCCGGGTGGTACGAAGATGTACCGTGATATTCGTCAGCACTTCTGGTGGAATGGCATGAAGAGGGAGATAGCCCGGTTTGTCTCTCGGTGTTTGGTTTTGCCAACAGGTTAAAGCTGAACATCAGAGGCCCGCTGGACTTCTTCAACCCTTACCGATCCCAGAATGGAAATGGGAACATATAACCATGGATTTTGTGACCGGATTACCTAGATCTCCGGCCGGCAGAGATGCTATTTGGGTAATTGTGGACATACTTACCAAGGTGGCACACTTTCTCCCATTCAGAGTTGGGCAGTCAACGGCTCAGTTGGCAGAGATATACCTCAGGCAGATTGTCAGGCTTCACGGTGTGCCCGTCAGTATCACCTCGGACAGTGATTCGAGATTCAAATCACATTTTTGGAGCAGCTTGCAGAAGAGTTTGGGGACTCGCCTTTAATTCAGCTCAGCTTATCACCCACAGACAGATGGTCAGTCAGAACCCACAATCCAGACTCTTGAAGATATGTTGAGATCCTGTACCCTTGACTTCGGTGGTTCATGGGAGAATCATTTGCACCTGGTGGAATTCTCGTACAATAACAGTTATCAGGCCAGTATCCAGATGGCACCCTTCGAGGCTCTTTATGGCAGGAAGTACAAATCCCCGCTAGCATGGGACGATGTCGGGGAGAGGCAGATGCTCGGACCCGAATTAATTTCCCAGACGGTTGAAGTGGTCAGGAAGGTCAGAGATCACCTCCGAGTTGCCCAGGACCGCCAGCGCCATTGGGCCGATGCTCATCGACGTCCCTTAGAATTTGTTGTCGGCGACCATGTATTTCTTAGGATCTCGCCTAACCGCGGCGTCATTCGCTTTGGCGTACGGGGAAAGCTTAGTCCTAGGTATATAGGGCCGTTCGATATTCTAGAGCGAGTAGGAGATGTATCCTATCGTCTCGCTCTTCCGTCGTCGCTAAGTGAGGTGCATGATGTATTTCATGTGTCCTAATTACGATGGTATATTCCGGACCCGAGCCACATCCTAGACCATTCGGAATTGGTTGTTGGTACCAACCTTTCGTATGAGGAGAGGCCTGTGTCTATATCAGACCGAAGGGAGAAGATACTCAAGAACAAGACTATTAAATTAGTCCGTGTTGCTTGGGGTCATCACTCTCTAGGTGAGTCAACGTGGAAGCGTGAGGACGAAATTCGATCGCGATATCCCTACCTGTTTGACTCATGAGGTATAATATCTTTCTTATGCCTTACGTTTTCCCTTCCTTGCTTGTATTGTATGATTGTATGATTGAACTGCTTAGTGTAACTTGCCTGTGCTTAATGTAGCTTGTCGTGACAATCTCTATCTCCTTGATTAAATTCTGAGGACAGAATTCTTTTAAGGTGGGTAGAGTTGTCACCCTCATTTCCCGTATTTCCCGTATTTCGTAATTATACTCGTATCTGGATTTTGGCATGTAAATTTTATTTTTCTCCACTTGTGGAATTTTGGTATTTCTCGTATTTTGGGTTTTGTCATGGTTCGGTTTTAATTGGTTTGGATTGGGTTGGTTTGATTTGGTTTATTATGCATAGGAACACCTTAACCTACACTCCACCCTCAATACACCACACCCCATCCTCTTTAAAACTCCACTAACTTTTTCTCTCTCCTCATAAACCACCATTTATTTCTTCTTCTCCTTCCTCAACACAACACCCTCCTTCTTCCTCTCCATAGGCAAGTACATCTTGCCACTACATGAGAACCCTATTTTCTTGGTCCATTAGCTAGATTAGGACATGGTGATCAACATTAGTTCTTGGCTTTTTGTGATTTGGTGGCTCCATTGCTCTAGATCTAGGTTTTTCTATTTTTGGATTTTTGTATGTTTTGATCCATTTTGGTTGGAGTTCTGTGGGTTCTGATGTTTCCATGTGGAAGAGCATTCAGTTTCACTCCAGTTGGAGCTTTGGAAATCCGAATTTGGAGTTCGGATGCCAACTTATGAACTTTTGAAGCTTTGGGTTCATCCATGGCGTTCTTGCTGTTTAGAGAAGACAGTGAGCAGTGTGCAGAGCTGTTTAGCTTACGTACACTGAGCTGCGCGCGCTCTTTAGCGCTGCGTACGCAGACTTGAGTACGCTTCCTGTTGGAAGCGTGTCTCTTGAGCGTGCGTGACTTTTCACGTACACTGCTCCCCTTGAGCGTGCGTGACTTTTCACGTACACTGCTCCCCTTGAGCGTGCGTGACTTTTTACGTACACTGCTCCCTTGAGCGTGCGTGACTTTTCACGTACATTGCTCCCTTGAGCGTGCGTGACTTTTCACGTACACTGCTCCCCTTGAGCGTGCGTGACTTTTTACGTACACTGCTCCCCTTGAGCGTGCGTGACTTTTCACGTACACTGCTCACCTTGAGCGTACCTTGGTACGCAGACTTGAGTGTGCCTTGGTACGCAGACTTGAGTGTGCCTTGGTACGCAGACTTGAGCGAGCCTTGCGTGCGTGCTTTTGTGCGTACGCAGATCCCTAGCGTGCGTACTTTTGCACGTATGCTGCCCCTTGACCCCTTGCTTAGTCCATTGGCTCTTAGAGTTTTGGTTTTATTTCTTTAAGCTTGGATCTTCTATAGCCCTGTATTTTGATATTTTATTAGATATTTTATGTCCATTTTATATCCTTACGCCTTTTGTCATGAACTTGATTTTACTTAACATGTTTGGAATGACTATTATACATGGCTTGGTATGACAAGGACTAGCATAACACGACAGTGACCCGTAGTGGTGCACTCCTGACATGACCAACTTGACTTGATAGTGGCCCGTGGCGGCGCACTCCTGACTTGACATGACTTGATAACCTAACTTGACCTGCCTTGACACCGTGGGTGGTTCTTTCTTGCTTGCTTGTTAATCTACTTATCCAGTCTTACATCATGTCTAGGATGGGACTCCTGAGTACCACGGTCAGGAGTACCTACCAAAATGAACTAAGGTTAATAACTAGAATAACACAGTAGTCATGAAGAGATGACACAACTATAGGCAATCCCGTTACCTGGGCGCTCCAGGGATTTGTAGCCTGCCGTCGAGTAGGGCATATTTCCAGCACACTGTCAGGTGTTGCACCCTCTAAGTCACCTAAGGGTACATGTGTCTCCTGGACAATGTATCCACCTGAATTCAACCCTAATCTTTCGTCCTGGGTAACCTGGATGGTCTGTAGGGCTTGTGGCTGTGGAACAATCTCACTGCATCTTGTTAGTAATTAGGCATGTGATAACCCTAGTTAGTTAAAGTAGTAAGCCGTAGTATCTGCTTGGCCGTGATTGATTGAATGAGGTATAACCAGTTTAGCCATGTCTTGATCCAGTACAAGATTGCTTCCTGTCTTGATTTCTTACATTATTATCTTGCCGATAAATGGTGGGATACCAAGTTCTGTTCAGACGAAGGGTTACAACCCCGGTCCTTGTTTGGTTTACGGGTTGTAACCTGGCCATCGGAATAGTTCCATGGTCATCTCGTCGTATATCATCCTGACATGTTTTCGTAATTTCTAGTTTTAATATTAGTTTCTTGTGCTGATTGCTGGCTTTTGTTCTTATTTCGTGGCCCCCTTGTGGCACTTGCTCTTTCTGGGGTTGACCCAGCTGGTTTTGTGTGGCCAGATTTTGGAGCAGCTTCCGAGGATCTTTCGAACCTCTAGCCCGATGGCGACGACTAGAAGGAACCCGGGCTACGAGTGGGTTTTCTATTTTGTTTCGCTCACTCTATTGTAAAGTTATTCTTTTGAGGCGTTTAGCCGACGAGCACCTGTTAGCTCGATGCACTTTTACTTACTGTCCGCCTACGGGCTGTAAACATGATTAACAAATCCTAGGGTTGATCATGTATGACTTAACTCTTGCTAGTCCTAACATTTTGAAATGACTAGCTTCATGATCGGCTGAATATGTGATATTTGGGATGCCTTATTATTGTATATTTAATGATCATACATCTTGCGACCTTACTTACTTGCTTGTGATTGAGACATTAGGCTTATTCATGACCGTAAGAGACTGTTGGCTTGTAGTAAACCCTCATATTTCTAGACAGCCATGACCGTATATCGAGGTAGTTTCCATTTCAATATACGTAGCTGGCTGTGTCTGCCCCCGCTCTCCAGTATTCTGGTTCTGGGGCGTGACAAAGTTAGAAGCAAGATATTTGTTGAAACCTTAGTCTAGTTTGGGCCTTTTCCTAAAATGCTTGATTTATAACTTGAGAAGGCCTTTAAACTAAATTGGACCTAATCCTAACCCAAGAAACACCATGGCCGGCCAAGTATGGATCCCCCCACCTATATAAGTGAACATTAATCCCCTTTTGCCTCTTTTATTGCAAACCCTAACCCTAATTTGTGTTCTTCCCCAATTTTGCTCCCTTTTATCAAATTACCTCCAAATTCAACCAAATCAATTGTATTGCACTTTCCTTGTGTAGAGGAGGTCTCTATTGGCTAGCTAGCAAGGATTGGAAGTAATTTGGCCATTAGATTTGTAGTAGGATCTTTTCAAAGGAGATTTTTATTGATATTTCAACTCTCAATAGGTAATGATCTCTAAACCTATTTGTTTCCTGATTTCTCACCATATATGCATTCATTTAGGCCCTCCCTAGCCCTAAATTTTTTTGGGTTCAATTCGTGTCCATATGAATCCCGTATCATGGGCGTATCGCTCCATATCTGAGAGGTACCTCAAGTGTTCGACGAAATGCCCCTTAGGACTTTTTGTTCTCTATTTTCAGTGTAAATTATATTTGTGGAAAGCTAATTATGTGTAGATTAATTCTGTAAATGACTGAGTTGATTTTGTGTTGGTTTACTGTGTCAAAATGGACACATGGATACTTGCTTGACACTGCATAGGGGAATAATGTTCCCCTGCTGCTGCCGTATCCAAACTCACTGGACACGATATGATTTTGGGTGCTACCTATTGGGTTGGCTAGGGGCACTGACACATGGCACGTGAAGTTTGGGGTGGATTAGTGTTGTGTGCGTAGAGTTATTCGACTCACAAGTGTCAGCCGAGATCGCACACACAGTTTTAACGCTAGGTTCTTGGCTGACTGTTTGACACCACTTGGACACGTTCGTGGACACTCTGACACCATGGACCCCTAGACACTTGTGTGTGACACCATGTTGACACATTAGTTACATAATTGCCATGCAAACACTTGCCCATTCACTGTTTGACACATACGCACGCACACGTTTTCTTCATATTTCTGTTACTGTTTTCACTGACACTCTTGACACACTGTTTGATAAATTTTGGACACGGTTTGGACACCTTGTTGATACTTGTATTGCAGCACACAATGACACATCACTTCACTCTTTGGTATTCCCTGTTGACTGTACACTGTGACACTCGAACATCCTTTATTTTTGATACTTTTTTGATACACTGTGTCCCATGTTGATACTATGTATTATATACTGTTTGATACTTGTTTGGACACATACACCCCCTAACATGTGACACATGACACACATTGCTTGGACCACTACAAGAAAAACGATGATTCTTGACGGTTTATAAGTTGATGGTCATGAAAAACCGTCAAGAAAATGAGTTATCTTGATGGATTTAGCCTTACGTCAAGAAATGCCTTATTTAATGTTAATTTAGCAATCTTACAACATAATAGATGACGGTTTTAGAGGATCCGTCAAGAAACATCCTTTTATTTAGTGATGGTTCGGTAATAACCGTCAACTAATATATGCCTAAAAATTGGCACGATTTTTTCAGCTGCCATTTTGGTAATATTTTTGAAAAGTAAATCTATATTGATGTTAATCATTCCATCCTGTTTCATTTATTTCCCGATTCTTTCCTCTCCTTTATATTTCTCCATCTCTCTCATCCACCAGCCGATGGAGAAGGAGAGCTCAAATCTACATCTTCCTTCTCCTTTTCCTCCTCTAGATCTCCATTCTCATATTCTTCCTCTTCCTCCTCCTTTCTTCTTCTATAGACCCAAAACCTAATCCCCAAATCCCTAGGTCAAAGTTTTTGCCCCTCTTTTTTTAGAGCATCCAAAGAAAGATAGGAAGACAACTCATGGGTTTGAAAAATCCCCATCCCTATATCTGCAGCTCATTCTTCTCCCCTCCTCAAACCCTAACCATAATTTTTCTTTCCAAATTCTAATTCCCTTCGACCATTCCTCTTTTCCTTCTACCTAACTCCGCTCCTACTTCCTTTCCCCGGCGAGTCATCCACCGCCTTCGAGCAGCGTCGAGCTGCCCATGAGCCCGACCATCAAGCCGAGCCTAACCACTCGAGTTTTAGGCGAGTGTCTTTGTCGAGATCGAACGAATCCACAAAATTAAGGGGTTTCAAAATGGTAATTTTCTTATTTTTCCCATCGCAATTTTTTGGACTTTTGTTTCCTTCTAAATTAGAATTACTAAGGTTTCCAAATAACCATGACCTCAAGATGTATGAATCATCGCAAATTTGTTCAAATAACAAATTAGATGCTGCTGGTACTGCTGCTGCAAAGGAGAAAAAATATGGGTGAATAGAACTAAATGAGTCATCTATGGAATTTGAAAGATCTTTTTCTAACATGACATTTTCAATTTCTTGTAGGAGAGAAGAAGCCGCAGCCAGATACTTTGCCTTGGGTTAGTTTTCGTAACATTTGGTTCACATCTTCTTCTCTGATAGTCTGTGATATTTGAGTTTTGTCAACAAAAATGTACTTGTTATTGTATTGTCTGATAGTTTCAAATGTCATTCATAGCAGCAGCGGGACCATCATGAACGGATTCACCATGTAGCACTAGCCACCATGACATGCTATAACGTTCCCTATCTAGTGTTTGGGTAAATGTTGGCCTAAGAGCAAGTTTCATTCTACACCTGATAAGTGGAAAGTCGTAAGTTGTTCTATAGGCGCTGCTACACTAAGGAGTCGAGAGCTAAACTGCACTCGTCATAATTTTGGTTTTGTTCTTTTGGTACTAACTCGGAGAGCAAATGATCACTTTGATAATTAAGTAGCTGATTGTTGGCTCAGTTTTTCTTGTAAGTGAAATTTTTGGAGGATATTCTGAGACAACGCAGTAGTTGGTTGATTACTTTCATTTGGCTATGTTAGGAGCTGATCAATATATAAGTAAGATTTGGCTGAAGGGAAGGAATGGTCATTAATCAATGTCGTGTGAGTAGAATTGGGGTTTTGCTGTGTTGGGGTTTTGTTCTTTGGATTCCTTACTTTATGTAAACCATGTAAGTGAATCGAGATTTATATATGATAAACTTGAATGGCAAATGCAGTTGTTAATTATGGAACTTCTCGGTTGATTTGTCACTAGTTGTTGTTTTCTTCTTTGTATTGACATAGTAATTGCAGATTGGCCTTTGTATTTGACACTGAAAACATGTGCTTCATGTTTCTGTATGAGAAGGACTTTGGTTTCCACTTGAGTTGAGACAGAGGGACATGGACAATTTTAGCCAAGGTGTGAACAAAAAGAAAAAAAACATAGGTTCACCAACCCATGATAGATAGGTCCAGAATAGTTTGTAAGCAATTTGTTGATTACATATAGTGTTGTTGCTTAAGCTATATAATTTACTTGGTCATATTTAAATAATCTGTAATCTCAGTGTCCATACCAAAATTGAGATTAATGCTAGTTTCTTCTCCATCTCATGTTTCAACCAGGCAACCATGGTGGGCAGAAAAAACACTTTCAGATAGCATTACGATTTGGTGGAAACAATCAAGTTAAAGGAGATCAATCCGCAATATTTTAATAATTTTATATATGTTTTTGCTACTTTTATCTTTGAGGTTGTACATGCTTGCAAACCTAACATAGGGACATCTCCATATCATAAAGAGTACTAAATTCACAAACAGAAGAAACAGCCATATAAATGTTGCCAATTTACTTACAAGAGTTGTTAATTCATTTTCCTATGTTACTGACCATGACAACTGAACTTTGAGGTTGTCTTTGAAACTAGAGCAGGATGTAGGGTATCAGTTGTTTCCTAACTGTGAAATGTGCCTTCTTTCTTGTTATCTAGGCCTGGGTAGTGGCTTTTGCCTATACAACTCGTACAAAATATAGGGTATTAGTTGTTTGATCGGTAAGGCGAGACTCTTCATGAGTCCTTTCATGATCCACTCATACATAATAGTTATTCAACCACAGCTACTTGTTGTGAGGTTAATGTATGATAGTATAGAGCCTTCTGTAAATAGGATATATGATTAACATCTATATTAGGCTTTCAATTTAGAGAGGAAACCAAAATTGGCCTTCACTTTACAACTCCTCTTTGAAACCAGAGCAGAGGAGTTGGATACTAGTTCATACCAACTGATACCTCTTCCTTATAATATGCTACCAACCTAATTTCATACCTGGAAGTATCATCTATGCTTCTGGGTTCAGTTTTAATTGAATACTAACCTCTGTTACACTATGGTCATCATAATCCCCAAAATTGAATTTATTTGCTATTTACCTACAACTTTCTTGGCTGTCATGTCCCCTTCGATGTCGATACAGTTTCTTGCGTGCGACTGAAACAATCTTTACCTTTTCTATTTATTTGGACTGCCTCACATACACACGCACTCTTGTTTCTTGAAACATGCATTGCTGCTCCTTTAATCAATGGTGGTGTCAACTGATATAGAAACTTGTATCAGTTTAGTCAACACCTGAGTTCCCCCCTCTATCTTACCTATCTCTGATATAAGTTTGGCCTACAACATTGTTACCATGCCATCGAAAATATGGAACGTGAGATGGACAATATAAAAGGGTCTATCCATTATACTAAAAGGAATACATTATAGATCATCATCATTGCCTCTCTTTTTTGCATAGAGAACAAAAGTGAGATGATAAAATAAGCTAATTGAAAGGAGCACATTAGCAAATAACATAAACAGATACAAGCTACTTGGTTCTTACCTAGTATTTTACTATACCATGATATTCCCTATACACACATGCATTCGCACCTCTGGTCCTTAACCTCGTTGTACGTGTACTACTGCTACTGGTTGGGGGCAATAAGGATATCAATGAGCTATCTGCTATAAGATAGATGATATGATACCTACTCACATGCCCTATCTATAACCTCGTTGTACGTGTTCTGTCTAAATTGTATATTTGATTAGTTGTATATGTATTCCAGTCCCAAATAAACTTGTCTAACCATATATAAGTTCTCTCCTGCATATTATATGCATTCAGTTCATCCTTAGTTCAGCCTCTCCCTTAGTTCAGTCTTTTTGTTTGGGTTCAGTCTAGGATATAAAAGATAGGATAGGCTTGAGTTTGAGGGGTTACCTTGGCTTTTAATTCAGTCCTTACATGATTATCTTGGTTCAATTCATGGGTGGCTTGTTACATATCTTTCTTTGTTTGCAATATGAACTGAACAGTCCTTATACCCTTTGGTATTAGACTTTGGTTGGGTTCATTCCCATTCCCTTGGTATCAGTAAGAATTTCTTGTATTGATCAGTCTAGGAGGTTTAGGGATTAACTTTAGCAGTAGCAGGCCAGTGCCTGTGCACTAGGGACAGGCATGTAGACACTTTGTATTGCCTAGCCTTGGATTGGCATGGTTTAGCCTTGGCCATTTTGTAGTAGGGGAATTGAGCCCCTGCATAGGCACTAGGGCTAACAGGAGCACCTGACCAGTGCCTTATGGCAGCAGAGTAGGTTATTTACTGGGTATGTGTTGTCCTTGAGTACTAGTTTTGGAATATATAAAGTAGATAGTCTATATAATAGGTATGAGAGTTAGGGAATTACTTCTCTGTGTGTGTATAGCCCATATTTGTGTGTGCAGCAATAAAATCAATCTGTATTGATAATTCTGTAATAGTGAGTTCAATATCTATATAAGAATTGTATATTGATAATTTGTGTTATTGTTCTCTGAGGAACTAGCTAAAAAATGAAGGTGCAAGCATGCTGTGAATAGGGGAATGCTGTGGATATAGGAGGGATGTGCTCCGATCTGGTTTGCTACTTTTTTGGTTTTATTTGTATGATTATCAAATGTGGTTGGATTATGTTTTGTGGTTTGGATGTTTAAGTGGTATGGAAACTACATATGTGGGATATGTGTACTGGTTGGATTATGTTGTGGTTGGACAAGTGATGGATGTTTGTGGTGGGATGTGTATTGAAATTTTTTTGGTGTATGAACAATACAGTTTGTTAATATGAAAATTGGGTTTTATAGTAATTTGATGTATGTGTAACTTCTGGATTGATATTATGTGTGTTTGATTAATATTATATAATTCTTGACTGAATTTTGGTAAGCTTCTCTTGACTGCATTTAGGCAAGCTTCTCTTGACGGTTTTTCAAATATCAATTTTAATTCAAATCATGCTACATAATAGCCTGTAAATAAATGCTTTTCTTTATGGCTAATAGCCGTCATCTAGGCCGGAGTCAAGAAAAGGTTTTGTCTACATTGACGGTTTCTAAAAACTGCTATCTTGATGGCTAAAAACAGTCAAGAATATCACTTCATATGACGGCAAAAAACCGTCAAGAAAAGTCCTGCCAGCGACCGTCAAGAAAAGGGGGGACTTTTCTTGACTCTGGCCTACTTGACGGATCCGCAACCGTCAAGATACCCATTTCTTGACGGGGAATCACCGTCAAGAAAAGCCTTTATTCTTGTAGTGAACACAGTTTGACACTCGAGTTTATACTATGTTATGGCCATTCGACACCCTGTCCAGGTTCTGATACAATGTTCTGATAGTATGCACACATTCACTATTTTGACACAAATTCTTGGACACCACACATTCTTTGATACATACTCGACACCTTCACATACACTTGATTCTCTGATACCTGTCTGCACTTGACATCTAACCTTACTAACAGCACACTTCAGATTCCCTCCTTCATGTCAGTTTGATATGTTGTATTTGGGTTTAGTTATTTGGGACATGTATAATGTTTGATGTTGATGTGTATATACATATATATGTCTGATGTTATCCAGGTTTGGTGTGGGTTTTAGTTCAGTTTTTGAGTTGGGTTTGAACCCAGTTTTCCAGAGATATATATGTATATGTTATATATTATATATGTATATGTTATATATTATATGTATATGTTATATATATATATATGTTATATATATATATATATATATATATATATATATATATATATATATATATATATATTTATATATATATATATATATATATATATATATATATATATATATATATATATATATTTTATATATTTTTTTTATATATAGATGTGTGGGTTGGCTTATAAGTGATACATAGATATATTAGTTGAGCTTGTTGGTATCTTAGTTTTCTTAGATGTTTGTTATAGGCTATGTATCTCTGGGATGAGGTATATTGGGGTTACCTTCATATCTATATATGGTATTTGTGAGCTTGAGATATATATGTATAAGGTATATAGGTTAGGCCTATGTATATATGTTATGTATTGGGAGGATATATGTATATGTATTGTCACGCCCCAGAACCAGAATACTGGAGAGCGGGGGCGAACATAGCCAGCTACGTATATTGAAATAGAATACATCTCAACTATACGGTCACGGCTGTCTAGATATGAGGGTTTACTACAAGCCAACGGTCTCTTAAGGTCGAGCCTACTGTCTCAATCTCAAGCAAGTAATACAGTTACAAGATGTTTGACCATCAAATATACAATAAAAGGCGTCCCCGATATTACATATCAGCTGATCATGAAGCTAGTCGTACAAAATGCTAGGACTAGCAAGAGTTAAGTCATACATGATCAACCCTAGGATTTGTTAATCATGTATACAGCCCGTAGGCAGACAATAAGTAAATGTGCATCGAGCTAACAGGTGCTCGTCGGCTAAACGCGTCAAAAGAATAATTTTACAATAGAGTGAGCGAAAACAAAATGGAAAACCCACTCGTAGCCTGGATTCCTTCTAGTCGCCACCATCGGGCTAGAGGTTCAGTAGATCCTCGGGTGCTGCTCCGAAATCTGGCCACACAAAACCAGCTGGGTCAAACCCCAGAAAGAGCAAGTGCCACAAAGGAGGCCACGAAATAAGAACAAAACCAGCATATCAGAACATAAGAAATTGGAAGAAAAGTACAAGTAATAAAAGTACAGCCGGACAATAAATGACTAGGGGTACGAGACTACTCCGGGAGCCAGATTACAACCCGTAAACCAAACGAGGACCGGGGTTGTAACCCTTCGCCTGAATAGCACTTGTCCCTATCCATTTATTGTTACAACAAGTAAAACAATCATGCTCAGGAGTACCAGGGTACAGTAACTAGACAAGACTTAGACAGGGCTAGACATCATCCATTCACAAGCGGCCAAGCAAAATACTACGGCTTACTACTTTAACTAACTAGGGTTATCACAAGCCTAATTACTAACAAGATGCAAGTGAGAATTTCCCAGTCCCAAGCCCTGCAGACCATCCAGTTATCCTTCCGCGGGTTGAGAGTATGGTTGGGTACATCGTCCGGAAGACGATATACCCTTAGGTGACTTAGAGGGTGCAACACATGACAGTGTGCTGGAAATGTGCTCTACTCGTCGGCAAGCTATAAGTCCAATTAAGAGCGCCCAGATAACGAGATTGCCTGTGACTGGAAATTCTCCATGAACTATAGTTTGATCTAGTCATTAGCCTAATCCATATTCAGTATGAATCCCTGACCGTGGGAACCAGGGAGTCACGTCCTAGACATGATGCAAGACAAGACAAGTGGATTGCACAAGCAAGCAAGCAGGAACACCCACGGTGTCAAGTTGATTATACTAGTCAAGTTAGCCGTCGCAACATCATCAAGATAAATCATGTCAGGGTACTTGTCAGAAGTGCGCCACGACGGGCCACTATCATGTCAGGTTGGTCATGTTAGGAGTGCACCACTACGGGTCACTGTCGTGTTATGATAGTTTCTTGTCATACCATGCCATGTACAATAGTCATTCCAAACATATTAAGTAAAATCAAGTTCATGACAAAAGGCATAAGGATATAAAATGGGCGTAAAATATCTTATAAAATATCAATATACAGGGCTAAAGAAGAGCCAAGCTTAAGGAAAAATAAAACCAAATCTCCATGATTGGACAGATTGCGCAAGGGTCCCTGGGGTCGGGTTATGCAGGAGTCAAGTGCGCCAGGGGTGGTTGGCGCAGGAATGGTTGGCGCAGGAATGGATGGCGCAGGGATGGATGGCGCAGGAATGGATGGCGCAGGGTTGAACTGCGCAGGGGGAAAGTGCGCAGGGTCCAAACGTGCAGGGTTAGATTGCGCGGGGAGCCAACTGCGCAGGAGTGAACTGCGCAGGGGGGAAGTGCGCATGAGCAAACTGGGCAGGAGTGAACTGCACAGGGGGAAAAGTGCACAGGAATGGTTGGCGCATGGGGCTGAGCGCAGTTCGCCAAGTGGCAATCAGCGCGGTCGACGCTGCGCTAAAGAGCGCAGGCCGAGAGAGGATGTGCAGTCCAGCACTGCGCTAAAGAGCGCAGGCTGCAGTCTTCTACTCCAGGCCGAGAGGAATTCTTCAAGAACACCAAGTTCAAATCTTCATATCTTGGTCAAATCAAAACCAAATCTAGATTTTCAAAGGTCTAACTTGAGTAAAATTGAATTCTCTTCCACATGGAAGCATCAAAACTCACAAAAATCCAACCAAAATAGATCAAAACCATGTAAATCCGAAAATAGTTAAAACCTAGATCTAGAACAATGGAGACTCCAAATCACAAAATGTCAAGCACTAATGTTGATCACCATGGCCTAATCTAGCTAATGAACAAATAAAATGTGGTTCTCATGTGGTGGCAAGGTGCACTTGCCTGTGGTGTTGGTGGAGGAAGGAGGAAGAAGAAGAAGAAATTAATGGAGGGAAGTAATGAGGAGAGAGAGTGTTAGGTGGGGATAATAAAGAGGGTGGGTTGTGGTGGAATGAGGGTTGAACATAGGCTAAGGTGTTCCATGCATATTAAACCAAACTAAACCAAACTAAACTAAACCAATTCTCCTCCACAAAATAAACTAAGCCAGGTAAAACCCAATTACAAGAACCAAAATCTGCAAGTCAAGCCAATTACAAGTACATGCCAAAATTCGAGAAAATAAATACAGGTCTGAAATACATGCAAGCTTGACAAAACACGTATTCAGAATATGGGTGTTACAACTGTTACAACTCTACCCACCTTAAAAGAATTCCGTCTTCGGAATTTAGTTAAGAGGTTAGAGAGACGCGGGCAAGCTATATTAATCACAGGCAAGCTATAACCAGGCAAGCAATCAGACAATCATACATGCAAGCAAGGGATGAAAAACATAAGGCATAAGGAAGACATTATACCTTACGAGTCAAACAGGTAGGGATATCGTGATCGGATATCATCTTCACGCTCCCACGTCGACTCACCTAGAGAGTGATGACCCCAAGCAACACGGACTAAACTAATAGTCTTGTTCTTGAGTATCTTCTCTCTCCGGTTCAATATAGACACGGGCCTATCCTCATACGAAAGGTTGGTACCAACAACCAATTTCGAATGGTCTAGGATATGGCTCGGGTCCGGGACGTACCGTCGTAATTGGGATACATGGAATA
Organism: Iris pallida; assembly: GCA_029216955.1. Lineage (NCBI taxonomy): Eukaryota > Viridiplantae > Streptophyta > Magnoliopsida > Asparagales > Iridaceae > Iris > Iris pallida. The sequence goes on from JANAVB010045141.1 coordinate 18,655, forward strand.
CATCATGCACCTCACTTAGCGACGGCGGAAGAGCAAGACGATAGGATACATCTCCTACTCGCTCCAGGATATCGAACGGCCCTATATACCTAGGACTAAGCTTTCCCCGCACGCCAAAACGAATGACGCCGTGGTTAGACGAGATCCTAAGGAATACATGGTCGCCGATAGCAAACTCTAAGGGACGTCGATGGGCATCATCCCAATGCCGCTGGCGGTCTTAGAAAACTCGAAGACGATCTTTGATCCTTCTGACCACTTCAACTGTCTGGGCAATCAACTCTGGACCAAGCATCTGCCTCTCTCCAACATCATCCCATGCTAGCGGGGATCTGCACTTCCTGCCATACAGAGCCTCGAACGGAGCCATCTGGATACTGGTCTGGAAACTATTGTTGTACGAGAATTCTACAAGATGCAGGTGATCTTCCCATGAACCACCGAAGTCGAGCATACAAGATCTCAGCATGTCTTCAAGAGTCTGGATTGTGCGTTCTGACTGACCATCTGTCTGCGGATGATATGCTGAACTGAACTGGAGACGAGTTCCCAAACTCTCTTGCAAGCTACGCCAAAAGTTCGATGTAAACCTTGAATCTCGGTCCGAGGTGATACTGACGGGCACTCCGTAAAGCGTGACAACCTGTCTGAGGTACATCTCTGCTAGCTGAGCCGTAGACTGCCCAACTCTGAATGGAAGAAAATGAGCCACCTTCGTGAGCCGGTCAACTATAACCCAAATAGCATCTCGACCAGCTGGGGATCTAGGCAATCCAGTCACAAAATCCATGGTCACATGCTCCCACTTCCATTCTGGAATCGGCAAGGGCTGAAGAAGTCCAGCGGGCCTCTGATGTTCAGCTTTAACCTACTGGCAAACCAAACACCGAGAGACAAACTGGGATATCTCCCTCTTCATGCCATTCCACCAGAAGTGCTGACGGATATCGGTACATCTTCGTGCCACCGGAATGAATAGAATACTGCGAACTGTGAGCTTCTGTCATGACTTTCTGTCTGATATCTCTACTGGGTACACAAAGACGAGTGCCGTGCCGAAGTGTACCATCTTCATGAATGTACAACTCTGGCCTTCTTTCTGCCTCACACTCTGCTCTGAGCCGCTAAAGCTTGGAATCTGTAGACTACGCCACTCGGATCCTCTCAACTATGCTGGACTGAACCTGTAGACTGGCCATCAATGCCACGTTGGAAGGAAGAACCACTTCAATTCCCATCTTCTGAAAATCTGCCAATAACTCTGGTTGCGCCGTTAGGAAATAAACTCCGGCTCTCCTGCTCAACGCATCTGCTACTACGTTGGCCTTCCCTGGGTGATACTGTAAATCCATATCATAGTCCACCAATAGCTCAAGCCATCTTCTCTGCCGCATATTAAGGTCCTTCTGGGTGAAAACATACTTCAGGCTCTTATGATCAGTAAATATCTCCACTCTATCTCCGTACAAGTAGTGCCTCCACAACTTAAGTGCAAACACTACTACTGCTAGCTCCAAGTCGTGGGTCGGGTAACTCTTCTCATGGTCACGAAGTTGGCGTGATGCATAAGATATCACCTTCCCATGCTGCATCAAGACACATCCCAATCCTCTGCCTGAAGCGTCGTAATAAACTGTGAATCCTCCGGTCCCATCTGGAAGTGTAAGAATGGGAGCCGTTATCAAGCCTCGCTTCAACTTCTTAAATGATTCCTGACACTCCGCTGTCCAAGCGAACTGCACATCCTTGCGCGTCAACTAGGTCATCGGCGCTGAAATCCTTGCAAAATCTGAAATGAATCGCCGGTAGTAGCCGGCCAATCCAAGGAAGCTGCGAACTTCTGCCACTGAGCTGGGTACTGGCCATGACACGATAGCCACAATCTTCTGGGGATCTACTTCCACTCCTCCTCGGGTAATGATGTGACCCAAGTACGAAATACGATCGAGCCAGAACTCGCATTTACTGAACTTGGCGTACAACTGATGCTCTCTAAGCGTCTGAAGGACGATTCTGAGATGTTGCTCATGCTCTGTTTCGCTCTTGCTGTAGACCAGGATATAATCTAGGAACACGATCACGAACTGATCCAATTAAGACATAAAAATGCGATTCATGAGGTCCATGAATACGGACGGCGCATTGGTCGCTCCAAAGGGTATAACAAGGAACTCCCAATGCCCATATCTCGATCTAAACGCTGTCTTCGGGATGTCCTGCTCTCTGACTCAGATCTGATGGTATCCTGACCGCAAGTCTATCTTCGAGAACACTGAAGCCCCTTTGAGTTGATCAAACAAGTCATCTATCCTCGGGAGAGGGTATCTGTTCTTGATTGTCACTGAGTTCAAGGGACGATAATCTACACATAACCTGGACGTACCATCCTTCTTTTTCACAAGAAGCATCGGGGCTCCCCAAGGCGATCCACTTGCACGAATGAATCCCTTGGTCCTGAGTTCTTCAATCATCTTGTACAAAATCTCCAACTCTGGAGGCGCCATTCTATAGACTCGCTCTGATACTGGTGCTATTCCGGGGATTAAGTCTATAGTGAACTCAATCTCCCGCTCTGGCGGCATCCCTGGAAGTTCTTCTGGGAACACATCTGGAAACTCTTCAACTATCCGGGGCAACTGCACTGCTGCTACTGCCATCCAAAACACTGGAGAGGAGGGCTCCACCGCGCCTCTGGAAAATGAAAACTCTGGCTCGCCTGGAATACTAAAGATAACCCTGCCAACATGGCAGTCTATCCTAGAATACTGGTTCCTCAACCAATCCATGCCTAAGACTACATCATAGTCTGCCATAGAGAACTCTATAAATCTAGCGGGGAACTCTCTACAGCTAACTACAATCCGACACGAAGAAAACACTCGATCTACTCCCACAAGACCATTACCAGTAAGTATATTGAGCCTCACTGATAATGACTCGGGCTCCAATCCTATCCGTGTCGCGAATCGTGCAGACATGAATGAATGCAATGCACCAGAATCAAATAATACTGAAGCTGGAAAGGAGTTGACGAGAATAGTACCTGCCACTACCTCACCTGGTGTAACTTCTTCTTCTTCCAAAGCCATCATCATGGCCTGACCTCTAGCTGCGGGTCCCCTCTGCTGGAAACCTCTCTGCCTGCTCTGCACTTGGGCATACTGCTGCTGATTCTGCTGATAAAATGCCTGGGCCTGAGGCAACAATGGCCTCGGGTACTGCTGCTGCTGCACAGGTGCTGGTCCCCTAACCGATGGACTGGTTAGGTTGGAAGAGGATGAACTACCCCTATTTGGGCAAGCTCCTATCTTGTGATCTGTCGCTCCACAAACTAGGCACAATCCTTGCGCCCTACGACAATCTGCCACCACATGGCCCAGCTTCCCGTAATGAGAACATCCCATCGCGGAAGTCTGCTTCTACTTCTGCTGCTGCGGGTACGTCGGGGTTGAATGTTGAACCGACGTCACTGAGGCCGCCCGCCTCGGAGTTCCAATAGTCAAACTCCTAGCTGCCGGGGTTGGAGCTGATGACTGGTGCATCTGACTGTGGGATCGCTTCCTACTTCCGGTCCTATCCACGATCCTCTGGGAGGTATACTCATGCCCCTTAGCTGCTCTCAAAACTGCATCGAATGTCTGGTGCTTGAACTGCTCGACTGCCAACATGATCTCCAATGCAGTCCCTGCTGGAACCGTTGGGCCCTATCAAACTAGGTCGCCACCAAGGTGGGGGCAAACCTACTGAGCCTAGAAAACTCAGATGCATAACTGTCGATTGTTCTGCCTCCTTGCTTCAAGTTGGTAAATCTGGTCTGCAGGTCGTACCGAGCCACAACATCGAAATACTTCGTCTGGAATCTTTCTCTAAACACTGTCCAAGAAATGGGTGCCACTAATCCCATGGCCTGCGCTGCCCACCAACTGCGAGCCAAGTCCAACAACTACAGGCGTACCACCGCCACCTTCTCATTCTCAGGCGTTCTAGCTGCTTCCAGAATCACCTCGGTATCCTGAAGCCAAGCGTCCGCGGCAATCGCATCTTCGCTGCCGTCGAAGAATGGAGGGTTCAAGCGCTTGAAGCTGTTGGCCGCGCTGTTCCCTGGATGACTGCCTCTGGTCAAAGCATCCGCCACTACCTGGTGCAAGGCGTCTCCTCGACGATCCTGGGAAGTTATCAAGGTCCTGATGAGACCAACCAAAGTGCCATCATCCAGCTCGGCAGGCTGAACGGGCTGAACTGGGGGCTCTCCTCCAGTAGGCACAACTCTGAATGCTACTCCGGAGTGTTGGGCTTGATCTCCTGGTTGCTAGTCCACATGAAGTGCTCCACCTTGCTGATCGGCGGGGTCAGGTACAGTGCCGCTGAAGAAGATGACATAGGAAAAACAATAAGGAAGGACCAGGACAGATCAATGATACAAGCATGTGATCAGGTCAAGATTCCAGAGATGCAGATGATATGAATGGAGATCAAGGACGAGTAATGATTGAGACATCTATCGGTAAACCCTCATATTTCTTGATTGACAAGACCTGCATGGGCCACCACTTAAACTATGTCACGCCCCAGAACCAGAATACTGGAGAGCGGGGGCGAACATAGCCAGCTACGTATATTGAAATAGAATACATCTCAACTATACGGTCATGGCTGTCTAGATATGAGGGTTTACTACAAGCCAACGGTCTCTTAAGGTCGAGCCTACTGTCTCAATCTCAAGCAAGTAATATAGTTACAAGATGTTTGACCATCAAATATATAATAAAAGGCGTCCCAGATATTACATATCAGCTGATCATGAAGCTAGTCGTACAAAATGCTAGGACTAACAAGAGTTAAGTCATACATGATCAACCCTAGGATTTGTTAATCATGTTTACAGCCCGTAGGCAGACAATAAGTAAATGTGCATCGAGCTAACATGTGCTTGTCGGCTAAACGGCTCAAAAGAATAATTTTACAATAGAGTGAGCAAAAACAAAATGGAAAATCCACTCGTAGCCCGGGTTCCTTCTAGTCGCCACCATCGGGTTGGAGGTTCGGTAGATCCTCGGGTGCTGCTCCGAAATTTGGCCACACAAAATCAGCTGGGTCAAATCCCAGAAAGAGCAAGTACCACAAAGGAGGCCACGAAATAAGAACAAAAGCAGCATATCAGAACATAAGAAAGTGGAAGTAAAGTACAAGTAATAAAAGTACAGTCGGACAATAAACGACTAGGGGTACGAGACTACTCCGGGAGCCAGATTACAACCCGTAAACCAAACGAGGACCGGGGTTGTAACCCTTCGCCTGAATAGCACTTGTCCCTATCCATTTATTGTTACAACAAGTAAAACAATCATGCTCAGGAGTACCAGGGTACAGTAACTAGACAAGGCTTAGACAGGGCTATACATCATCCATTCACAAGCGGCCAAGCAAAATACTACGACTTACTACTTTAACTAACTAGGGTTATCACAAGCCTAATTACTAACAAGATGCAAGTGAGAATTTTCCAGTCCCAAGCCCTGCAGACCATCCAGTTATCCTTCCGCGGGTTGAGTGTATGGTTGGGTACATCGCCCGGGAGACGATATACCCTTAGGTGACTTAGAAGGTGCAACATATGACAGTATGCTGGAAATGTGCTCTACTCGTCGGCAAGCTACAAGTCCAATTAAGAGCGCCCAGATAACGAGATTGCCTGTGACTAGAAATTCTCCATGAACTATAGTTTGATCTAGTCATTAGCCAAATCCATATTCAGTATGAATCCCTGACCGTGGGAACCAGGGAGTCACGTCCTAGACATGATGCAAGACAAGACAAGTGGATTGCACAAGCAAGCAAGCAGGAACACCCACGGTGTCAAGTTTATTATACGAGTCAAGTTAGCCGTCGCAACATCATCAAGATAAATCATGTCAGGGTACTTGTCAGGAGTGAGCCACAACGGGCCACTATCATGTCAGGTTGGTCATGTCAGGAGTGTACCACTACGGGTCACTATCGTGTTATGCTAGTTCCTTGTCATACCATGCCATGTACAATAGTCATTCCAAACATATTAAGTAAAATCAAGTTCATGACAAAAGGCGTAAGGATATAAAATGGACGTAAAATATCTAATAAAATATCAATATACAGGGCTAAAAAAGAGCCAAGCTTAAGGAAAAATAAAACCAAATCTCCATGATTGGACAGATTGTGCATGGGTCCCTGGGGTCGGGTTGTGCAGGAGTCAAGTGCGCCATGGGTGGTTGGCGCAGGAATGGTTGGCGCAGGAATGGATGTCGTAGGGATGGATGGCGCAGGAATGGATGGCGCAGGGTTGAACTGCGCAGGAGAGAAGTGCACAGGGTCCAAACGCGCAGGGTTAGATTACGCGAGGAGCCAACTGCGCAGGGGGAAAAGTGCGCATGAGCAGACTGCGCAGGAGTGAACTGCGCAGGGGGGGAAGTTCGCAGGAATGGTTGGCGTATGGGGCTGAGTGCAATTCGTCAAGGGGCAATCAGCACGGTCGGCGCTGCGCTAAAGAGCGCAGGCCGAGAGGGGATGCGCAGTCCAGTACTGCGCTAAAGAGCGGAGGCTGGAGTCTTTTACTCCAGGCCGAGAGGAATTCTTCAAGAACACCAAGTTCAAATCTTCATATCTTGGTCAAATTAAAACCAAATCTAGATTTTCAAAGGTCTAACTTGAGTAAAATTGAATTCTCTTCCACATGGAAGTATCAAAACCCACAAACATCTAACCAAAATAGATCAAAACCATGTAAATCCAAAAATAGTTAAAACCTAGATCTAGAACAATGGAGACTCCAAATCACAAAATATCAAGCACTAATGTTGATCACCATGACCTAATCTAGCTAATGAACAAATAAAATGTGGTTCTTATGTGGTGGTAAGGTGCACTTGCCTATGGTGTTGGTGGAGGAAGGAGAAAAAAGAAGAAGAAATTAATGGAGGGAAGTAATGAGGAGAGAGAGTGTTAGGTGGGGATAATAAAGATGGTGGGTTGTGGTGGAATGAGGGTTGAACATAGGCTAAGGTGTTCCATGCATATTAAACCAAACTAAACCAAACCAAACTAAACCACCAAGCCAGGTAAAACCCAATTACAAGAACCAAAATCTGCAAGTCAAGCCAATTACAAGTACATGCCAAAATTCAAGAAAATAAATACAGGTCTGAAATGCATGCAAGCTTGACAAAACACGTATTCAGAATATGGGTGTTACATGTGTAGACATATGTTATAGGTTAGCTTGCCTTTACATATATACTATGTGTATATATGTTAAAGTGATTTGGTAACTTAGTAATCTTTAACATATGGTTGTGATACCTATAGATTGACCTAAAAATTGACCAATATTGGCCCGATAGGCCTAGTTGAGCTTGTTGACTAGAGTTTGACCAAACCCTAGCCTGTTGACCAAGTTAGCTTAGATGTTGACCTAGTTTGACTAGAAGGTTGACCAGAGTTAACCAAGAGTTGACTTTGACCTAGAATGACATAGAATCATGTAGATTGTATTGTAAACTTTAATTATCATATATTAAATATATTGTAACCTGTGTTGCTCTAAATATGACTCAGTTACTCCGGTTCGGACATCTGTTCAAATCAGTCACTCAGGATATCAGGCGAGTACATGCTCTGATCGTTTCATTCTTGATAGGACTTATATTCTTGCTCTAGACTACTTTACTTGATGCTGTTACATTATTATCATGGATTGGTACTATATTGATCTTTTTATGAGATGCTATCCCCTCATTGAGTGCATCGGATACTTCATGTCACGTACTTTTTACGTACATCATGTATTTCTCGTACTCATGTTATTTATGTACACTCATGTGCTCTCATGTACTCTCATGTTCACATGTGCTTTATGTATAACCAAACCTCATGTATGTAACATAACTTTACTAGATCCTTGTGTATTGATTGGGGTAGGGGTGAGTAAAAGTGGTTATGTGATCAACTCCTAAGTAGTTTTGTCATGTACAACTTTGTTAACTTAGGCATGTGCAACCTAAACCGATTACATAACCATCTTGTTCTATAAATCACTTATATTCACTTTCAGTTCTTATTTTCTATACGACCTTCATGTACTCAGATTTATCTGCTTTTACTATTCATGTACATCTTTTTACAGTGTTTTATGTATTTTATTCTATTACTTGTTCTACATTTCCTGCCATGTTATGAACTGTATGAGAGTTATTTTTTTGCTTCCGTCCTGACTGGACCTGTTGAAAATATTACAGAGAACGAGGAAGATTTCTGCTCCACCTACTATGGAGTTTGTATAGATGACACTTGCGACTTGGACCCTCAAGAGGATCCTGCTTGTGCTGAAGAGACTACCCTATTACCTAGGCTAGACTGCTAGGGCTTTATCTTACTTATTTGTGTCGTCATTTTGAGATGTATTATTTCAGATGTTGAGATTTTGGTATTGTTAAACACTTAGACTTATTTCCTTCTGGTTGTATCTCTCTTTTGAGGATTTTATATCTATCTTATCGTGCTATTATCCATCTTAGATTTGTGATTGAGTTGTACCTTCCGTGTTGTCCTTCGATTGGAGTATATATTCTGTACAGGTACGTTTATTCTGTAGATGTTTGTGACCTAGGACAACATTCTACCGTCGATACTGCGGTGTTGGCTGGACGTACTTACGGTCACGTGCCCTTATACTGGGTGTGGGTCGAAATACGTTTTTAGTGGTGGCCAATACAGGTCTAGAGTTCTGGGTTACATCTCAGTTCGTAGTGGTACTCGAACTAGAGTATCACTACAACCTGTAGTAGGATATAGGATATAACTTTTAAGGTACTCAATCACATTTAGGAAAAAAATTCTTATCTAATTTCTGTCATCTATATTCTTGCTGATAATTGCCTTCATTTGAAATAAACTATCCTCCTTTGATTATATCGCTTCTGCTCAGTATTGATTTCCTTGTTTGATCTGTCTTCAGGATAGTGGAGACACGATCACATCGCTCCGGCCCAGGAGATACTACTGAGAGGTCTGCCACCTCTCGCCCGATTCGTCAGGGCCCTGAGACTGCACCTCCCCTCGTTCCTACTCATGTAGGAGCGTCTGAAGCATTTGGGGGTGCACCTCCACCTGCTCGGAGGCCTACCCTGGTGATTCCAGACGTACTTCAGTCGCCACCACCTCCGGGATCAGTTGATGCAACACAGCTCTTCGCTTTCTTCCGAGAGATGATGGAGGCTCAGCAGCGCCAGTCTGCGGATATGAGACATGGCATAGACAATGCCTATCAGCTTGCCATGACAGCAGTAGAGAGGGTGGCTGTCCAGCTATAGGGAGGCAAGATGCAGCATCCGAGGGCCGAAAACATCTTGGATTCCCAGAAGATGCGACCGAGAGACTTCAGGGGTATGGAGGGTATCCTGTATGCTGATGACTGGATGGTGCATATCGAGGAGATCTTTCGTTTTGCACAGATCCCAAATGGGATACAGATTGAGTCAGCGGGTATCCAGATGCATGATCTTGCCCGGACATGGTACCTAGAGTTGGTGTTGAGGAAAAGGTATGGGAAGCTTTCAAGAAGCTTTTCAAGGAGATGTTCTTTTCCGACACAGCTCTTGGCACCTTGGAGACGCAGTTCGAGAACCTGGTTCATGGGAACCAAACTGTAGAGGAATACGCTGGAGAGTTCTGCTGTCTGGGCAGATTTGTGGAGGGCCTGAGCGAGTCAGCGAAGGCTAGGAGGTTCCAAATGGGCTTGGTCAAGAAAGTCAAGTCGTTGATCAAGAGCGACTGCGATGCCACTTTTGAGGAGATCTTGGCAGGGGGCCATGGTAGCAGAGGATGACCTAGAGCAGAAACTGAAGAGAGGTCAAGTGTAACCACCACTTTTCTGGAATATGGGTATTTTTGACTTTTCCTAATTATTGCTATTATTGTACTTTTAAGTTATAATTGGAATGATAAGTTAGTTTTCAAAACTAGAATTTATATTTTGATTAATTATCTAAAATTAATTAATTTTTTGCATATGTTATATTTTGAATATGGGTAATGGTTAGCTTTAGATTAGAATGGGGGTTAGTGATCCTAGAAGACCCAAACCAACTTGTCATGACCACCCAACTAGATGATTAGGACTAGCCTAATTGAACTATAGTTAGTCTCTAGCTAGATTAGAAGAATTGGTTAGAAGGCTTAACTAAATAATTAATTAGAAAAGAAGGTTTAATCAAACTTGTCATGACACATGGAAGGACTTTATAGACATTCCATACAAGCCCAAAACCCTAATCCAATCTACTTTGGGCAACCAACATATTCCCCTTAGCCTGTAAGTAGAGTAGCTCCTTCTTCTATCTCTTTCCTTTAGAAACTCTAACACTAATTTTGAAGCTTTTCCCCAAAATTGCTACTATGCCCAAATTTTCTCCAAATTGACCCAAATTTGTTTCATTTCCTTCCCTTTGGAGAGGAGAAGCCTCTATTGGCTAGCTAAGGAGGATTTGGAGCCATGAAGCTTGGAAGGATTCTAGATCTAGGGAGTTTACATTGGGAATCCATCTCCCTTTTGGTATGAGCTCTCTAAACCCTTCATATTTCATTTCATTAGTGTAACTACATTCATTTAAGACCCCATTTGCATTAGGGTACCATTAGAGAGGAGTTGAGGCTCTCATCTTTCTATTTGAGGGTTCTTTCCATTGCACTTTGGTGCAAATTTGGGGAAACCCAAAATTAGAAATCTAGGATTTGTAAAATTGGTAGAATAGGTCATACTAATGGTTTAGAGCATGTAGGCATTCTTTGGGTCAAGTTCGGATTCGTTTGAGGTGCGTATTACGAGAATATCGGATACACATGTCAAGCGTTTGGTGAAATATCTCTTACGGTTTTTATTAATTAATTTTCAAATGTAATTAGTTATTTGGGTGGCTAATATACTATAGAGGATGGGTGTATTGTTCTATGGGATTTAGAGAATATTGGTAGGTTAAATTAGCCAAGGAGAGGCTCGGGCTGCGTTCTGTGCACTGTTCTTGGACTGTCCTATTGTGTAGTCCATTAATTTGGATTTTAAACTGTTGTTATCATAATCTAATCATCCTAGATAGCTTGGTTATCATCTTCAAACACACACACACACACACACACACATACAGACACACAGCTCTGTCGTATATATCTTTCACTGCACATTAAATTATCCACTACATCATTAGTATATACTCCTTTGCTTTGCTGTTGCATTCACAAATCCATCAATGAATGCACTCACATGTTGCATCCAACTGTATTTCCCAATTCATTCACTATACTATAGTGCATTGCATTCACCCACTACAAATCCTTCAACTCACTAACCACTACACATCCTACCATATCCCTTACTACATATTTGCATCAGAACAACATACATGTTCGGTACAATACCCCAAAATTATCTACTACAAACTAGTACCAAAGCCTCTCATGACTGCAGACACCCTTAAACCACTGCATCACAACATATATGACCTGTTTATATTAGTATCTGTCCTACTCGACAGATGAAGAATCAATCTATACTTTGTTCTATCCCCTGCACCCATTTGGTTTAGATACCTTAGCAATTGTTCAGTCAATACGGACCATGCATCCAACTTGCTTAGTTCAGTCCTTGAGGACTTGCATAACAGTCGAGTATACATGTAACCTGTGTTAATGTTCTGTTCCTTTGAACATTTACCCAATCCCCACATACGTACAGTCCTATATATATAAAGTTCAATCCATATTTCACTTTAGGATTTGGTTAAAATATATCAACTTGTCCATTTCATCTCAGTGACAGGTTAGATATAGGAAAATTGACGTGGGTCTGTGTCCTATTTTGCTGTGAGGTTTGTGGCTTATAAGTGGACTGTAAATCCATTGTTTAGTTGATACATTCTACTGTACAGACCTTCAATTGCAGCCATAGTAGAGAGGAGAGGCCATTCATTCAGTCCTCATGATCCATGTGTCCTATCCTGCATCCTTGGTTCAATTCCTGAGTTTAGTCCTTATATTTTGAGAGCATGTAATGGGATGTTATTATCAGTCTTCAGACTTAGTTGATTCATTCCAACAAGTAATATAAACCGATTACCTTAGCCTTAACCATTTCCTTGTGGTTCAGTCACTTGCCTAGTATGGTTCAGACTTTATTGATTAATTCCCTTTTTAATTCAGTCACTGTAAGAGAGGCTACATCATCTTGCATATCGAGTAATTGAGGACATGCATAGTAAAGGACATCAACTCGATGAGTCATATGAAGATACTATAGAGTGGTAAGGGAAGTGAGACATCTGCTACATGGGTGCAAGTGTCTGTGCCTATGGCATTGTGTGAGTTAGATGGATGGGACATAGCAATAAATTTTATTTATATTGTCAGTAGAAGGTAATGAAGAGTTTCAATTACAGTTCAGTCCTTAATATTTTGTATCAATTAGAAATTAGATATCAGTGAAGACGAGGGGGATAATAAGAGTATCAATTAAGCGCTGGGTTAAGGGATTAGTTAGTATACCAGTAGGATAGAAGAGAGGATGCTAGGGTATGTGTTCTGTGTTCATAATTGATTAGAGTATAATTTATATGGTTTATTAGAGTATTATTTAGATGGTTTATTAGAGTATCAGTTAGATAGTTATTCGGGTATCAGTTAGATAGTTTATTAGAGTATCAGTTAGATAGTTTACCTTGAGTATCAGCCCATTAATTCAGTCCCACATATTTCTTAGTTCAGTCCATCATATATAGTGTCAGACGTTACATTATTCATCTAGGTGTCAATCCTTACCTCTTCTGTAGCTTAGTTATGACATTCGTTTAGACTAGAGCTTAGTATCAGTCTATATTTTGTGTGATCATTCATTGCACGAGTGCATCAGCTCCCTTTTGTTTAGACCCAGACCTGCAACCTGAGGGTTGTATTTGTTTGGTTGTTCATCCCATGTCTAACTTCAGTCCATAAATTGGTCATATGTAAGAGTAAATAGGGCAGCAACAGTAGCAGGTAAGGGGGAGGTGCCATATCAATTGAAGATGTTTCGGACCAACCCATTTATTCTGGTGTTGCAGCTTAGGATTAGTGTCAAGTCTTGTGTAACCTATTGACATTCCATTTGCTCTGACAGAGGTCCTCACCCCTTGGTATGTTCCATATAAATTCCCTACTTGTTAGTCCATAGATGTTCGGTTGCACTTCCTATTGATAATCAGTTAGTACCTGAGCATAGTACCAAGTGGTATACTGTTCGAACATGGAGGATAGGTAGGGAGAGTTAGAGGAAATATTGAATGTGTGGGTACAGTGGTTGAGAGTGTGACTAAATTCATTGAGAAGGGAGTCATGTGTCAGTAGTGATTATTATGTTTATGTGGCTCAATGGGTGAAAATGGATACATGTGTATAGATATCTTGGTACCTATAATATATGGGCATCCCTTGTCATAAATATTATATATATATATGTATGGCATAAGTAGATAAGTAGGAAATAACCTAGAATATGTTAGGTTGACTATAGATAATTGCATATTGACCAATTAGCTATAGTTGACCTAGATATTGACTAAAGAAATCAAATTGACTCAGTGGACCCATTGACTAGTTGACTAAGGTCTGATTAATTAGCTAAGGTCTGACTTGAGCTGACCAAATTGACTCATTGACCTAGAAAAAGCCTAGCAGCATATAAACATCACATTTGGATTCATTGCTTACTCTAGAACACCAAATAACTCGTACATCTCATTTATAGGGTTGTGTGATACCACTTTGGACATTGATCTTCATTCATTACTCTGGACGACAGGCAGTACATTCTTTGATAGTCTTTTATTTATTTGATGATTATTGTGATTCAGTTCTAGTATAGTTCTATTTGATTCTCTGTCACAAAACGTATTGGTATTCTAGATCCATTAACTCGCAACACTTGTATTTGACTCGTCTAGCCTCTATTACTTGAACCACTCACAAGAACCATCTACTTGAAACACCTACAAATACTAAATGTTCAAATCATACAAGAACCATCACTACAAGCAAGATAGCCGTCGTCGCTGGGCACGTTGTGCGATGTGCCGTATTCAACAAGAACCATCATTACAAGAAAGATAGACATTGTCGCTTGGCCAAGCGTACGGTGTACTGTATTTACAAGAAAGATAGCCGTCGTCGCTTGGCCGAGCATGCGATGTACCATATTTACTCATCTAAATAAGAAAGATAGCCGTCGTTGCTTGGTCGAGCATACGATGTGCCGTATTTACTCGTCTAAACAAGAAATATAGCCATCGCACGCTTGCTAAGCGTACGGTGTGCCGTATTTACTCGCTACCCATTTACATGACAAGAACAGTATTTCAAAACATACTGAATTTGTGACTTGTACTAGAATCATATTGTCTTATGTTTTACAGATTGGACTCGTATCACATTGTTCTAGTTTAGTATTTCTATTTACAGTCTTCATTGCCATGCTCTCCTGATTCACTATGGTTACTTTTCTTGTCTTAACTGCTGATTCTATTTCATTTACATGTCTCAACTTTCCACGATTCATCAAATATAACTGTCTATAACTGCTTTATAGTCTTTGTCATTTACTTAGAATTGCTAGATGAGATGTGCTCGTTCCATCCTGACTGCATATGTTGATAAATTTTTACAGAAAACTTGGAGGAATTTTGTACCATCTATTATGGAGCTGATGTAGATGACACCTACGACCTGGACCCTAAGGAGGATCCAGCCTGCTTAGAAGAGACTACTATAGTTCATGGGCTAGATTGTTAGACTGTTATCTGTTTTATTAGCCATTTTGAGATGTATTATTTTATATACTTTCTGTGTGATATTGATAACACTTAACTCATTTTCATTCTGGATTTGTATCTTTCTTGGAGTATTTTCTATCTTATTCGTGCTGATTATCCATCTCTAGATTGTGATTGAGTTGTATCCTCTGAGTTGTCCTCCAATTCGAGAGTATATTCTGTACAGGTACCTTTATTTATAGTATTAGATATTGTTGAGACCTAGGACAACGTTCTACCGTCGACACTACAGCGTAGGCTGGGTACTGTTATGCACTCGTGCCTCTATACCGGATGCGGGTCGTGACACGTCTTTAGTGGTGGCCCATGCAGGTCGAGATTCGTATTTATGTGATGACGTGGTAGTACGACGATTTAGTTGTACTGCTGCGCACCTACGATAGAAAAATAAGGAATATGCGTTATAGTGAGAGGATACTCAATCACGGTTAGGACTTCCTAAGAAGATTCCCGGGACGACTCTTAAGAATCTCATTATAAACTATCTCGAAATTTGACTCCATCTATTTCTGTCTACTTTCCTTTGTTCGTTGTTGAATTTGATTCTTGGTGTTCATTATTGACTTAATTTTCTACCAAGATAAATCTTATGGGCTAAGTTGCCTCGATTATGGAATCTAGAGTTTTTTGCAGCCATATTAGATGGCATGACGAAGACAGAGAGTCTAATTTTGGATGTATTTTTCGGGTTGTGGGAGTTTAAAGTTTTCACAGCCAAGCATGCGGTAATGCAAAAATTTTAGATACCATGATTCTAGAGGTATGTACCTTAGTTACGGACTCTATGGTTTATAGTAGCCATACTTACTAGCGTAACGAGGATTCTAGTAACATGATTCTGGATAGACGAATATGCCTATCAGATTGCATGATAGATACCTTATAGATGGTTCCCTAGTATAATGGAGTGAAATATCAGTATGGATGTTACTTGAGTATCATGAAGTAGGGATAGGGAGCTAGGCCACCTGTGGCGCAGCATCATGTCCCGCACCATCAAAGGAATATTCCCCAGAGGGGCAGGGCTTTTGCGTTGATGGTCGAGGAGGCCGACACTACGGGTGACGGGTAGCAGGTCTGTCTCTTCTTGTTCTTCTTTTCCATCTTGTGTGTGATTCTATTAGTACCTGTCAGGATATTTTATGCTGTGCTAGATATTGTAGTGACCCTATTTGAGATTGTGAAATCACGACCAATAGGACCATGATTTGCATGTTATTAGATAGAATTTTCTTGACTCTGATTGTTGGGGGTTGACCTAGAAGGAGTACGACCATCTTAAATTTCGAGGAAGAAATTTTTCTAGGGGAGTAGGCTTGTAACCACCACTTTTCTGGAACAGGAGTATTTTTGAATTTTCCTAATTATTGCTATTATTGTACTTTCAAGTTATAATTGGGATGATAAGTTAGTTTTCAAAACTAGAATTTATATTTTGATTAATTATCTAAAATAAATTAATTTGGTGTATGTGTTATATTTTGAATATGGGTAATGGTTAGCTTTAGATTAGAATGGTGGTTAGTGATCCTAGAAGACCCAATCCAACCTGGCATGACCACCCAACTAGATGATTAGGACTAGCCTAATTGAACTATAGTTAGTCTCTAGCTAGATTAGAAGAATTGGTTAGAAGGCTTAACTAAACAATTAATTAGGAAAGACGGTTTAATCCATAAACTTGTCATGACACAGAGAGAGACTTTATAGACATTCCATACAAGCCCCAAACCCTAATCCAACCTATTTTGGGCAGCCAACATATTCCCCTTAAAATATAAGTAGAGTAACTCCTTCTTCTTCCTCTTTCCTTTAGAAACTCTAATCCTAATTTTGAAGCTTTTCCCTAAAATTGCTCCTACGCCCATATTTTCTCCAAATTGACCCAAATTTGTTTCATTCCCTCCCCCTTGGAGAGGAGAAGCCTCTATTGGCTAGCTTAGGAGGATTTGTGAGGATTTAGAGCCTTGAAGCTTGGAGGGATTCTAGATCTAGGGAGTTTATATTGGGAATCCATCTCCCTTTTGGTATGAGCTCTCTAAACCCTTCCCATTTCATTTCATTAGTGTAACTACATTCATTTAGGACCCCATTTGCATTAGGGAGCCATTAGAGAGGAGTTGAGGCTCTCCGCTTTCTATTTGAGGGTTCTTTCCATTACATTTTGGTACAAATTTGGGGAAACCCGAAATTAGAATCTAGGGTTTGTAAAATTGGTAGATTAGGTCATACTAATGGTTTAGAGCATGTAGGCATGCTTAGGGTCCAGTTCGGATTCGTTTGCGGTGCGTATCACAAGAATATCGAATACGCACATCAAGTGTTTGGTGAAATATCTCTTAGGATTTTTATTGATTAATTTTCAAATGTAATTAGTTATTTGGGTTGCTAGTATACTGTAGAGGATGGGTGTATTGTTCTATGGGATTTAGAGAATGTTGGTAGGTTAAATTAGCCAAGGGGAGGCTCGGGCTGCGTTCTGTGCACTATTCTTGGAATGTCCTGTTGAGTCCATTAACTTGGATTTTAAACTGTTGTTATCATTATCTAATCACCCTAGATAGCCTGGTTATCATCTGCACACACACACACACACACACACACACACACACACACACACACACACACACACACACACACACACACACACACACACACACACACACACAGCTCTGTCGTATATATCTTTTACTGCACATTAAATTTTCCACTACATCATTAGCCTATACTCCTTTGCTTTGCTGTTGCATTCACAAATCCATCAATGAATGCACTTATATGTTGCATCCAACTGTATTTCCCAATTCATTCACTATACTATACTGCATTGCATTCACCCACTGTAAATCCTTCAACTTACTAACCACTATACATCCTACCATATCCCTTACTGCATATTTGTATCAGAACAACATACATGTTCTGTACAATACCCCAAAATTATCCACTGCAAACTAGTACTAAAGCCTCACATTATTGCATACACCGTTAAACCACTGCATCACAACATATATGACCTGTTTATATTAGTATCTGTCCTGCTCGACAGATGAAGAATCAATCTATACTTGGTTCTGTCCCCTGCACCCATTTGGTTTAGATACCTTAGCAATTGTTCAGTCAATACGGACCATGCATCCAACTTGCTTAGTTCAGTCCTTGAGGACTTGCATAACAGTCGAGTATACATGTAACCTGTGTTAATGTTCTGTTCCTTTAAACATTTGCCCAATCCCCACATATGTGCAGTCCTATATATATTAAGTTCATTCCATATTTCACTTTAGGATTTGGTTAGAATGTATCAACTTGTCCATTTCATCTCAGTGACAGGTTAGATATAGGGAAATTGATGTGGGTCTGTGTCCTAGCTGTAAGGTTTGTGGCTTATAAGTAGACTGTAAATCCATTGTTTAGTTGATACATTCTACTGTACAGACCTTCAGTTGCAGCCATAGTAGAGAGGAGAGGCCATTCATTCAGTCCTCATGATCCAGGTGTCCTATCCTGCATCCTTGGTTCAATTCCTGAGTTCAGTCCTTAGATTTTGAGAGCATGTAATGGGATGTTATTATCAGTATTCAGACTTAGTTGATTCAGTCCAATAAATAATGTAAACCGATTACCTTAGCCTTAACCATTTCCTTGTGGTTCAGTCACTTGCCTAGTATGGTTCAGACCTTATTGATTAATTCCTTTTTTAATTCAGTCCTACAAGAGAGGCTACGTCATCTTGCATATCAAGCAATTGATGACATGCTTAGTAAAGGACATCAACTCGATGAGTCATATGAAGATACTAGAGAGTGGGAAGGGAAGTGAGACATCTGCTACATGGGTGCAAGTGTCTGTGCCTATGGTATTGTGCGAGTTAGAGGGATGGGAAATAGCAATAGGTTATATTTCTATTGTCAGTAGAAGGGAGTGAAGAGTTTCAATTACAGTTCAGTCCTTAATATTTTGTATCAGTTAGAAGTTAGGTATCAGTGAAGACGAGGGGGATAATGAGAGTATCAATTATGGGCTGGGTTAAGGATTTAGTTAGTATACCAGTAGAATAGAAGAGAGGATGCTAGGGTGTGTGTTCGTAATTGATTAGCGTATCATTTAGATTGTTTATTAGAGTACCATTTAGATGGTTTATTAGAGTATCAGTTAGATAGTTATTAGGGTATCAGTTAGATAGTTTATTAGAGTATCAGTTAGATGGTTTACCTTGAGTATCAACCCATCAATTTAGTCCCATATATTTCTTAGTTCAGTCCATCATCTATAGTGTCTGATGTTGCATTATTCATCTAGGTGTCAGTCCTTACCTTTTTTGTAGCTCAGTTATGATATTCGTTTAGACTAGAGCTTAGTATCAGTCTATATTTTGTGTGATCATTCATTGCACTTGTGTATCAGCTCCCTTTTGTTTAGACCCTGACCTGCAACCTGAGGGTTGTATTTGTTTGGTCATTCATCCCATGTCTATGTTCAGTCATAAATTGGTCATATGTAAGAGCAAACAGGGCAACAACAGTAGCAGGTAAGGGGGAGGTGACATATCAATTGAAGATGTTTCAGACCAACCCATTTATCCTAGAGTTGTAGCTTAGGATTAGTGTCAAGTCTTGTGTAACCTATTGACATTCTATTTTCTCTGACAGAGGTCCTCACCCCTTGGTACGTTCCATATAAGTTCCCTACTTGTTAGTCCATAGATGTTCAGTTGCACTTCCTATTGATAATCAGTTGGTACCTGAGCATAGTACCAAGTGGTATACTGTTCGAACATGGGGGATAGGTTGGGAGAGTTAGAGGAAAGATTGAGTGTGTTGGTATAGTGGTTTAGAGTGTGACTAAATTAAGTGAGAAGTAGTCATGTGTCAGTAGTGATTATTATGTTTATGTGGCTCATTGGGTGAATAGGGATACATGTATATAAATATCTTGGTACCTGTAGTATATGGGCATCACTTGTCATAAATATTATATATATATGTATGGTATAAGTAGATAAGTAGGAAATAACCTAGAATAAGTTAGGTTGAACCTAGATAATTGCATATTGACCAATTAGCTATAGTTGACCTAGATATTGACCAATGAAATCAAGTTGACTCAGTGGACCCATTGACTAGTTGACTATGGTCTAACTAATTAGCTGAGGTCTGACAAGAGCTGACCAAATTGACTCATTGACCTAGAAAAAGCCAAGCAGCATGTAAACATCATATTTAGATTCATTGCTTACTCTAGAACACCAAATAACTCGTACATCTCATTTATTAGGTTGTGTGACACCACTTTGGACATCGATCCTCATTCAATGCTCTTGACGACATGCGAGTACATTCTTTGATAGTTCTTTTTATTTATTTGATGATTACTATGATTCAGTTCTAGTATAGTTTTATTTGATTCTCTGTCACAAAATGTATTGGTATTCTGGATTCATTCACTCGTAACATATGTATTTGACTCGTCTAGCCTCTATTACTTGAACCACTCACAAGAATCATCTACTCGAAATACCTACAAGTACAAAATGTTCAAATCATACAAGAACCATCACTACAAGCAAGATAGCGGTCGCCGCTGGGCTCGTTGTCCGATGTGCCGTATTCAACAAGATCCATCTTTTAAAGAAAAATAGCCATTGCCGCTTGGCTGAGCATGCGATATGCCATATTTACAAGATAGATAGCCATCGTCGCTTGGCCGAGTGTGCGATGTGCCATATTTACTCGTCTAAACAAGAAAGATAGCCATCGTCGCTTGGCCGAGCGTGCAATGTGCCGTATTTACTCGTGTAAACAAAAAAGATAGCCGTCATACGCTTGCCAAGCGTGCGGTGTGCCGTATTTACTCGCTAACCGTTTACTTGACCAGAATAGTATTTCAAAACACACTGGATTAGTGACTTGTACTAGAATCACATTGTCTCATGTTTTACAGATTGGACTCGTATCATATTTTTCAAGTTTAGTATTTTTATTTACAGTCTTCATTGTCATGCTCTCCTGATTCACTGTGGTTACTTTCCTTGTCTTAACTGTTGATTCTATTTCATTTACATGTCTCAACTTTTCATGATTCATCAAATATAACTGACTATAACTGCTTTATAGTCTTTGTCATTTACTTAGGATTGCTAGATGAGACGTGCTCGTTCAATCCTGAGTGGATATGTTGATAAAATTTTACAGAAAACTTGGAGAACTTTTGTACTACCTATTATGTAGCTGATGTAGATGACACCTGCGACATGGACCCTCAGGAGGATCCAGCTTGCTTAGAGAAGACTAATATAGTTCCTAGGCTAGATTGTTAGACTGTTATCTATTTTATTAGACATTCTGAAATGTATTATTTCATATACTTTCTGTCTGCTATTAATAACACTTAACTCATTTTCATTGTGGATTTATATCTTTCTTGGAGTATTTTCTATCTTTCTTATTTGTGCTGATTATCCATCTCTAGACTACGATTGAGTTGTATCCTCTGAGTTGTCCTCGGCTTGGAGAGTATATTCTGTACAGGTACCTTTATTTATATTGTTAGATGTTGTTGAGACCGAGGACAGCATTCTACCGCCGACACTACGACGTAGGCTGGACGCTGTTATGACCTCGTGTCCTTATAATGGGTACGGGTCGTGACATCGTGATACACATAGAGCCGATAGCTGTGCAGGCCCAGCCAAGAGGCTCCACTTCCAGCAGTAGCTGCAGCAGTATCAGGGCCAGGGTCGAGCGCCTTTCCAGCAGGTGCTTCAGCAGCAGAGACAGATTCAGCAGGTACCGAGGCAGCAACAGGTCACCATCTGCCCCTTTTGTAAGAGGCCAGGGAACGGGTGGAACGACTGCAGGAAGAGGCTAGGCAAGTGCCTATTTTGTGGCTCAGCAGAGCATCGGCTGAGGGATTGTCCCAAGTTTTTGGAACGTATAGCTCAGGGAGCAGGAGCTAGGGCTCCGGCGGGCCAGTAGAAGGGACCGCCATTGCAGACCTAGTAACAGAGGTTCATTCAGCACCAGTAGCATGCCAGAGGAGGCCAGCAGAGGTGAGCTTTCGCCATGGCAGCTGAGGATTCAGAGGCAGTAGGAGATCTGATTGCAGGTTCTTTTCTTCTCGACTCCATTCCCGTATTTGCTTTGTTTGGTTCTGGTACTTCCCATAGTTTTGTGTCTATATCATTTACTATTAGACACAATCTTGCTTCTGAATCTTTGTCTAGGACTTGCAATATCACGACTAGGGTGGTATTATCCTAGTCAGGGTTATTTGTAAGGATCGAAGAGTTATTTTAGGAGGCCAAGAGCTGGATGAGAGTTTGCTCGTAATGCCATTACCGAACTACAATATTATACTCAGGGTAGATTGGTTGAGCAGGCATCATGCCAGTATAGATTATCATGGAGGCTGAGTTCTTTTCAGATCGACAAGAGAGCCAGAGTTCGAGTTCGCCAGGCGAGAGACGGAGCAGAACAATAAAGTCTTCTGTGGAGATTTTGTAGAGGAGCAGAGCGTGCCATATCCATTGATAGCTGAGTTTATGGATGTATTTCTGGAGGAGTTGTGAGGGTTATCTCCGGACAGAGATGTAGAGTTCTCTATATATCTGGTGCCAGGCGCAGAGCCGATATCTCAGCACGTCTATAGAGTGAACAACCACGAGCTGGTAGAGTTAAAGAAGCAGGTGGATGAGTTGCAGGACAAGGGCTTCATTCGATCGAGTTCTTCACCGTGGAGTACACCGGTACACTTTGTGCCGAAGAAGGATGGGTCGATACGGATGTGTATCGACTACATGGCTCTTAAAAACCTCACGATCAAGAACAAGTACCCGCTGCCAAGGATCGATGATCTATTCGATCAGTTGAACGGAGTGAGGGTATTTTCTAAAATTGATCTGAGGTCAGGTTACCATCAGGTGAATGTAAAGAGGGAAGATATCCGAAGATAGCTTTTCGGATGCGGTATGGCCAGTTTGAGTTCATGGTGATGTCATTTAGGTTAACCAATGCCTCGACGGTATTCATGAATCTGATGAACAAGGTGTTTTATTAATATTTGGATAAGTTTATGGTGGTGTTCATCAATGACATCTTGGTGTATTCGAAGACCCCAGAGGAGCATGAGGAGCACTTGAGAGTAGTTTTGGAAACTCTCAGAAAGGAAGAGCTTTACGGCAAGCTTTCGAAGTGTGAGTTCTTCCTTGATCGGGTTGAGTTCCTAGGTCGTATTGTGACCGGGGATGGAATCTCAGTCGACCCGAAGAAGATCATGACAGTTGAGGCGTGGAGTACAAAGAAGTCCAAGGTAACATGAAACGTACACTCTCGCCGTGCTATGCCAACGGTGAGCCAGAAGCGCGCATTAGTAGTCGTGCGCTCGGCTGATGGTAAACTGTATCGGACTGACTCAGGTGCTTCTGCACCCAGAATGGGTCAGACCTCAAAGTCCCTCTGCTACTTGGGTGCAGCTCATGCACGTGAACCAAGCCAAGGGCAAACATTGTGATGACAGGCCCATGCGCTCAGTTTGACTGCGTGCATGAAGTAGACATGTCTCACAACCAATCTCCCATTAATGACTCAGGCGCATCTCATGTGCCAGGAATGTGTTAGGGACTACTTGTCCTCAATCACACACATACAATGCTTGGTCGCATGCATGAAGTGGATGTGAATAAGGACTCCCCCTAAACCCCTTAAATTAAAAGAATATTTAATTGGATTAAATATATTATTGGATTTTAATTATTTTTAATTCTATTTTTAATTATATAAAAAGGGCCACAGCCATGGTTGAGTTTGGATATACATGTTGACTAGAATGTATGGCATGACTAGTGTAGTTGGGTGCCTTGACTAGCATACTAGCCATGATAGGGATGGCATAGTCATATTTTAGTCCCTTGCATGTTAACAATTTAAGTTGTGGCCCAAGTCATATTTTGATTAATTAATTAGTTATATAAGCCTTTATGACATTTTAGGAGACCCGGTTGCACCAAACCTTCTCGAACTTCTTCGAAAGCAAACCCAAACTTGTGTAGGCATGATTGGGCATTAAAATATATTAATAAATATATATTATATATGTTCATATTTTTTGATTTATATTTATATATAGATCTAATTGATTCTATATTAGGAAATACCTATTTAAATCCTTAGCCAATCAATTAGCCAACTCACCAATAAACCAAACAAACTAACTGGGACCTACCTCCATGGCTGAACCAAAATAGTCCCTCCATGTAATATTCAGCCAACACTCCCCCTAGAAATAGGTTTTCTAAAATACTACATGCATGCAAACCTATGAAATCCCATATATAACTATTTCTACCCTAACCCTAACCCTAAAACTTTAATTAAATTCTTCCTCCCCCCTACTTGGCCAACCATCCTCTCCTCTCCCTCTCCAAATTTTGGCAGCACCCCCTTCATCCAAACCAATCATCTTTATCCCCTCCATCAAATAACTCTTCCTCCTCCATAAAAATCTATTCTTTTTATCATACACCCATCCATCTCCTCAAAACAAATCCTAGAAATATCATCTTCACCATCCAACCTTCAAGAGCCATTGCCAACACCTTTAAATCCATCAAGAAGGGGTTAGCAAGCAAGCAAGGCAAAAAAGTTAGAATCTTTGACAAGGAGGAGCACCCACAAGTCTTCTAGATTTCGATATGATTCTATCTTTTTCCATCTCGAATCCCATGATAAAAAATTATATAGGAAATATGATTTTATTGCCTTAGAAATTAGATTTTGATCCTTTTTATCCTATATTTTTTTATCTCTAGAAGTTGCATATATAATTGTTGAGAAATCGGGTTACGGTAGCATTGATTTTTAGCACCGTTGTGAAGAAACTCTATGTTATTATTGGAAAATTTCAAAACTGAATATAATATAGGTTTATTAATATAAAAATATGATTTTTCAGCTAATTTTCATTATTTTATCATTTTAGATCTGTTCGAGAAAAATAGGGGTCAAAATACTAGCTTTTCGGGTAAACTACTGACCTAGAATGGCTATAAATTAGGGATTAAGTTGATGATCAATAGTGGAGTTTATTTCCTAAAAAATAATCTATATACTTATGTTTTAATATGTTATTTAACATATTTAAGCTATATTGGGTAGTTGGCGATGTTTCAGACAAGTTTCGGGTAGACTAGTGTCACGCCCCAGAACCAGAATACTGGAGAGCGGGGCAGACATAGCCAGCTACGTATAACGGAATGGGATCCACCCCGCTATACGGTCATGGCTGTCTAGATATGTGAGGGTTTCACTACAATCCATCAGTCTCTTAAGGTCGTAAAATAGCCTATTGTCTCAATCTCAGCCAACTAATAATAATCACAAGATATCAGATCTCCAAATATATAATTGTAAGGCGTCCCAAACATTACATATCCAGATGATCATGAAGCTAGTCGTTACAAAATGTGAAGACTAGCAAGAGTTCAGTCATACATGATCAACCCCCGGGGCTTGTCAATCATGTTACAGCCCGTAGGCAGACAGTAAGTAAGTACAATCGAGCTAACACTTGCTCGTCGGCTAAACGCCTCAAAAGAATAATTTATAATATTACAGTGGGAGAACAAAAGAAACCCACTCGATGCCCTGGTTACGCCTGGTGACCACCATCGGGCTGGAAAGCAGGGAGATCCTTTGGTGCTGCTCCGGTATCTGGCCATACAAAACCAGCTGGGTCAGACCCCAGAAAGAGCAAGTGCCACAAAGGAGGCTTCACTTAGGAACTAAAACCAGCAAATCATTAGCAGTCAACATGTAAGAAAACAACAATAAGTAACACAGATTGAGGTTTGTGCACTACCAATGCACTTATCCCAATCAGAGAACATAATTAAGCGAAGCATTATAAAAGAACTGGAGAATCATGCTAAATAAAACATAGCTGGACAATATATGAAAAGAAAACGAAGGTACTATTCCGGAAGCCAGGTTACAATACTTAAACCAAACAAGGACCAAGATTGTAACCCTTCGCCTGAACAGAACTTAGTCTCTGATCATTTATTGCTAAAGGTGACAACCATTAAGGTAAAAAAAGAGAGTACAATGATAAAAGTGACAATGAAGAGTACAATACGCTAGAGTGACAATAGAGTACAATCATTATAGTGACAATCTGGAGTGACAATCATTCAATCATTCTGGTACAATCTTGCAATCAATCACTTCTAGATAATACTATACTGGACTAGACTCCATCCAATCAATCACGGCCAATCATTGCCTACGGCTTTCTACATTAACTAACTAGGGTTATCACAATCCTAGTTACTAGCAAGATGCAATGAGATGCTCCAAGTAGTCACAGGCCCTGCAGCTATCCAGGTTATCCAGGCAATCATTATAGTGACAATTTAGAGAGTTCAATCATTTTAAGTGATAATCAAGAGTGCCCCACATGACAGTAGGCTGAAAATGTGCCCTACTCGTCGGCAGGCTACAAGTCCAAATATTTGCGGCCGGGATAACGGGATCGCCTGTAACTGGGGAACATCTCTTCATATCTAATGAATTATACTAGTCATTAACCTTAGTCCATTTCAGTAGGTACTCCTGACCGTGGTACTCAGGAGTCCCCTCCTAGACATGATGCAAGACAGGACTGGATTATTTGTACAAGCACAATCACCCACGGTGTCCAGGTTACTTATATAAGTCATGTCAGGTAGCCGTCGCAACAGCTATTCGAGATAATCATGTCAGGTTATCATGTCAAGTGTTCTTGTCAGGAGTGCGCCACGACGGGCCACTATCAGGTCATGTCAGGTTTTTTTTGTCAAGAGTGCACCACTACGGGTCACTATAGTATCATGCTCAGGTATCATTTCCAAACATATTAAACAAATCCATGATTATCAAGTTCATGACAAAAGGCGTAAGGATATAAAATGGACGTAAAATATCTAATAAAGGAGTTATGAAACATGGGCAAATAATAATAAATAATAATACACAGGACCATGAGAAAGTCATACGATTCAGTCATATGCGGCCAGGAAAGGAGGGGGCGCATGCGACTGGAAGTACAAGGGCACCAGCGGCTGGAAATGCAAAGGCGCATGCGGCTAGAATTAATCGGGATTATGCGGCCCGAACTCAGAAGTCCATACGGCCAGGGTCTAGGGTTCTCATGCGGCTCGGGGATCAGGGCCTATGCAGCTGGCAAGTGCTTGAGTTTATGCGGTTCAGGGAGGTGAGCGCATATGCGGCTCGAATTAGAAAGTGGTCTTCATGCGGCTGATGGCGAACTCAAGTCCATGCGGCTCATATAGCAAAACCCATGCGGCCCGGAAGAAGTTAGGGCGCATGAGGCGGGGTCAATGCGATGGCTTATGCGGCTGGGGGGGAACAGTTGCATATGCGGCTCGAGAAGAGTTCGTTCCCAGCCCTGCGACTAAGTCCATGTAGATTCATGCGGCTGATGGGAAATGAGCCCATGCGGCTCGCGAAACTAGCGGGCCTTATACGGCTCGAGAGAGTTCGGAACTTATGCGGCTGGGAATTGAGCGAGTTATGCGGCTAAGTGAGTCCGACTCTCATGCGGCTCAAGAACTTCCAGTCATGCGACTGGATAGAACACTTGCCGCATGAATATTCATGCGGTCAAGTCAAGCACTGTTTATCTTCTCCAAAATTTCAGAGAAGAAGAGCACCATGAGAGCCAAGTCCTCAAGCTCCGTAACTCCATCATTCGGAGCCTAAATCCGAACTTTCATAGGTCAAAATGGGGTAGAACGAAATTCTCTACAACATGGAACCATCAAAACTCAGAAATAACAAGATTAAGTAGATCAAAACCCAAGAAATTCCAAAAATAAAATAAACTTAGATCTACAAGAATCTAGCCATGGAAAGTAAAAATGCCCAGTACTAAAGTGCTTTAGAAAGTAGTAAGGAAGAGAATGAAGTAATAAAATTGGAGTTCCTTCATGAAGCAAGATGCACTTGCCTAGACCTCTCTCTCCTCTCTCTGGTAGGTAAGGAAGTAAATAAGGAAGAAGAAGATGAGTAATGAAGAGAGAGAAAGAAGAAATGGTAATAAATATCAAAGGTGGTGGTAGGTAGGGGGTTTATCCATGGTTCATGATGAACCAAAATAATCCCAACCGAACCAAGCCAACCCGAGCCAAGAATAAACCAAGCCAAGCCATGAAGAAAACTAAACAAGGAATCATGCAATACAGAATAAAATACGTACACGTATTCCAGAAATACGTAATACGAACCACAGGCATTACAACTAGCCGACATGGAAGTCAAATAGTCATAATTTTTTTTAGAATTCCAAATCTGGAATTCAAAGCTTATTTCTGTGTAAAATAATTTAAAATTATTATTTTTATGATTTTAGATGATTTTTAGGCATACCCTGGAAGTAGGGGCATAACCGACAATTTTGGAAGTCGAAAACCGTAAAAGTAGGTCCCGGTGTCTCATGGAACGTATGTGTTATTGAGTATGAATCTAAGTGGTTTCATAAGATATTTGGATATAGTTATTATGGTTTAAAATATTAAATTATCTAATTAATTCCTATGATAAGTTTTATGAGTACTTAAACTAGTTAATTAATTATTTAGGAGCATTAGATTCCGGAGGCATGGACACGAGAGCTACTTTTCATCTTCACACTATGGAATCAGGCAAGTGCACCTTGCTACTATCAGTGCATGTTTATCTTTTATTTTATTTCTTGTATTTATATTACTGTCTTGGACCTTAATGGATATAGTAATACGGGCTTCCAAATTACATTCGGGTGCACTCAACTGTTTGGTTGTCTAGAATTGACATCTAGAGTCTTCTTGTGATTCTTTGGATTTTATTTCCATTGAGACCTGTAGGATACGACATGTGATTGACACATATATCATCCTGATACCTAAACTTGATTACCTGAGATACCGGATTCCCTAATACTTGCAGGATATGAATGGTTGTGTTATTTTATTTTTCTTTTAGATGTGTTATAGGATTTGCCGTCTAGATAGAGGTCAGAACGGTAAGTTGTGGAAGCAACTTATAGATTCTTGAGAGTTGAGGATAATTACTACTTGCTCGGGCCATGATGTGCACTTACACTTTATATATATGTATATTTATATTTATTTGTAGAGGAGCCCTGTTTCCTGAGTTAATGCATCTCTTAGTTATCATTGAGATTCTGACACAGAGCTATGACTATATATACGCCTGACCCGGATGTCTTTTAATTTTGAGATGTCTGCTCTTGCGAACGTTGTCCTCAAAGCATTACGTCAGTTTGGTTCAGTTAACCCAAAATATTTTATTTACTGCACCTTAGCTTGTATTTATGTGCCTTGCTATGTCCCCTGAGGACCCGGTTATTCTCCAGATAAAGCTGGCAAGATCTTTCCTGAGGAGTACGAGCCAGGAGTCTATTCTTTTGCACCAGCTGTAGAAGACGAGGTTGATCCGGAGTAGTTCCTCCTTTATGGCTATATTTATTTTGTTAGAGCTGCAGACTTACAGTGACTTCTTTTACATTTTCATCTGAGACTTGTATCGTTCATTTATTTGCTGAGACTTGTATCCATGGGTTTTTCCTATCTGACTATTTTATTTATATTTGACATTATTTCAGTTCCTTTATTCAGCACGGTATGACTTTTATTATTATTTGGTTCTCTGTTTATGTGGATGAGTATAGTTTCTGTACCTACTATGTGATCATTTTACAGCTTAAGTTACTTTCCATTGGTCTATTAAATTAGGTATACCAATGGAATGTGTCTGCTGGCATACCACATATTCTAGTCCTTATCGATTTTGGGACTGGGGAGTGATATACATGATTTACGTAATATGATCAGTCACAAACGCAAAGCTAGGGAGACAACTACTACGCACAATACACCCCCCGCTGGGCATACTTGTGCTAGTATCATCATCAACTACCGTTGTTGCAAAACAGTGGCTCCGCCACCAAGGTAGCATGTGTTTCAATGCTGTAGCCCGCGGCACCCGTCCGACGTCGTCTCAGAAAAAGGGTGTCGGTTGAAGACGAGGAAGAACTTCCAATCATCTCATGCCATGTTACTTCAAATTCCCCTGCTCCTAGGAGGAATGTCAAAATCAATAACCCTCCGATCTCGTCTAGCGCATCAAAGAGCCGACCCCGGGAGAATAAAACAATAATCCCTGCTATCGGGGTATTCCAGAATACTCGATTAAAAATAAAATCCGCATATGCAGTAGGGACTGGGGATTGCCAGGCCCCGATCATTCACAATAACCCCTCGTTCCAAGAAGATGATATCTAGCAAGAAACAAATACCGATGCAGCTGGGGGTAGTCAAATCTGGGACTCGAAGAGGAGACCTTGATGCCAATCTTTCCACAGGATAACGAGGCTGAGAGTGAGTGGTCCACTGTCCCATCTACTTTCTCCTACATCATGCATGTCTACATGATGAGGGATGGAAACGGAGAAGAGGGAGAGGCCTCAAATCTAAATCTCCTATAACGCATTGATACCTTGGAGACGGGGCTTCAAACTCTCACCTCCTCTATGCAAGCCTTGACACAAGTTGTGTTCGACACATGACCAGTTTGATTGCCCAACCCTCGTTAAGTGTGTCACGACCCTCTCCCAAATAATCGAACACGAGTCGGATACGCCCAGCCTTCATCGTTGGACACGATGAAGTAAGCTGTACAAATCTCTTGGAAAACTACAAGTCCAGATAAGAATGATTATAATCCACAACATCTAATATCGAATCCCAGAATCAAAGTACATGTCTAAGAGTTATTACATTCATACCGCTAAAATAAAGTCTGACTGTCTCAAGTACAACAGAACATAAACTGCTAAGGGTAATGCACTAGGCTTCCTCAGTCTCTAAGTCTAGAGCAACTCCAGCTGGCTCTATTGCATCTACAGGCTCTCGGCCATAGTATATGTCACACAAAGCCTCCATCTCACATGCAACATATCCTAGTCAGGAGCGGAGTAAAGTACAGTTCTAGGTAATGAACAAGAACATCATAATATGAAAATGAGTACAGGAGAATATGAAATATAAAGTACAGGAAATGAACATAAAAGTACCTGAATGTAAATTACAGGATTTAAAGTACAGGAATGTAACTATGAACCTGAAGTACAAGACATGACATGTGCACAATATTTGAAATATAACTAGCCTATGTGACCGGCTGGGGTGAGTACAGAAATATGTACAGGAGTACATGAATATCGGTACGGCTTAGGACCCGCGTGCACGATGCGAAGCCTAAGCTATCTACATGAATATAGTAACCGTGGTTTGGTCATATAGCTAGTGTATTTCCCCTCCCGATACAAGTAAATACAAGAACAGGAAGTACATGGGTACAAGATATCGTGTCATGATGTGTCACAAATAAAGTACAAGATATGTAAATGCACAAAAAACCATAGAACAGTACTTGCCTTGCTCCGAGTGATCAAGGGTAGATAGAAGATCTGGATGTTCTCCTGTTAATAGTACAGTTTAAGTTCTAATTAACAACTTATTTAATTATTTATAATAGAATACTAGTTTTACACATTCCTATCTAGATATAAAATAATATTACAGTCCAGATTAATTAGGTAGACACCCCTACTAGCTCTCTATATATCATGATTAGATAATGCTAGACTTTAGGTAACTTACTAGCCAGCCATTTATGAGAAAAACCCACAGAGGATACTTGGGGTGAAATGGTAATTAACAATAGGCTTTAGATAATACCTATCTTAAAATATTACCACCCATTTCTTAAGACAAAACTAAAATGATAGAATAATAGCTTGAAAACCAAAGTAATCCCAATCGACCACAATACTAGAGCTCTCTACTTAACAGCCCAATAGTTTAACAAATTTATTCAGAACCAAAATTTGGGACTCTCTGGCCAACCCAACTGATTTCAAATACTGCATGCTATGACCTTCTTAAACTCAAAAATTTACAAAAGTATATCAGCCTTTGGAACAAAAGCACAAATATGCATACAATCTTATTTAACCCATAGAATATATATATACAAAACTTCCATTCATCAATTCATACTCAACTCAGAACTCCAACCAAATTCCAGAAAAGCATTTGTTCAGAACGATCCCAAACACCAAATTATACAAAGAAATATACAATCTCTTTGAAAGAATATACAATCCAAAATAAGAGTAGAAATCTTAGTTGTAAACTATAAGTAACACAACACTGTCACGCCAATCCAGCCTTCACTAGCCTGTCTCACGGATACGGACACGAGCTCTTCATACAGCTACGGCCACACGATGGTATTGGTATAGCATGCAACCCAACCACGAACACGGACACATCACAAATTCCCCACCAACACGAATAGGACACAAGCTCTTCCAAACATAAACAAACACCAAACCCAATAGACCCTATCCAAGCCAAACAGACTCAAAGGAGAGAAAAAGATTTAAACTATCTATCGAAGGATAACATAGGTACCTGAGTAGTAATCGAGAGCACTTCCAGGTGTCGAATTCTCCAACTGAACTGATGATCCAATCGAACTCGAGCGCAACCTCAAATTACTGCTCAAAACCAAAAGAAACTCATACGCAATCACCAAAATACTACAACTACTCTGATGCAACAACAAAAAAGAAATGAGGAAATTAGACTCAATCGATCCACAATAACATGCCGATCCGAGCAGCTGCTCTCAAAACCCCCTCCCAATATGTCTTCCGATAAACCAAAGAATGCTGGACAAATAAACATAACGAAACAAATCAGTCGATCAATATCGCACCATGGTATCGAACCAACAACAAATTCTTAGGCTTACCGAACGATGATCAATCAGGGGGAACACTCAGATCTGATCGATCGGTGATGAAGAAACACAAATAGATCAACCGATCTATGTTTTGTGAACATCGATCAGTGATCAGAAACAAAAATTAAGGATCACAAATTTTCGAGGAATAGATAGACTCACCGAACCACAGGTCAAAAAAATGAAGCCGATCCCGCAGTCGCAGAAGAAGAAGTCGATGCTAAGGTCATCCAAGCTGAAATGAACCGCTCTAAAGGAAAACTCGTGGAGGAGAGAAGTAATCACCACCGATTGAAGCCATGCGCTCGCCAAGAATCCCGCAGAGAAAGAAATAGCCGTCGATCCGAAGAGGATTGCTTACCCCTAGTCCTCGTAGAGGAGCTGAACCACCATCGCCATCACCAAGAACCACCGGAGAAGGAAATTAGGGTTAGGTCTCGGCGGGAGGAAGGGAATGAAGCTGTTGAGCTTCCGATTGAGAAGAAAGGAAAATGAAATAAAAAAATATGAGTTGTCTCTCTCTCTCTCTCTCTCTGTGGCTAATAAGTAAAGGATGGTAATTATTCAATTAGGTCCCTCCACTCTGTGGCATTAATCACTTAAGCCCCGGCCCTTTTTATTATTTACAAAATCAAATAGGAAAACAGTTAGAAAGTGGTTAGGAGGATTTGAAAAATGGGGACCACTCTAATTCCTTGTAACAAACTAGGAATTCCTCCCAAAATCATAAATTTGAATTTCCCTCCAAAATAGTTATGAAATTTATTATTTGAGATTCAAAAATAAAGAAGAAAATCCTTAATAAAATTGATTTTAAGATTTTGAAAATATTAAAAAAGTGGAGTGACAAAGGGCTCCCGCATTTGTAAGCCCTGACCCAAGAACCAATGGGAAATCAAATTGTCACTACCACTTTTCCAAATAGGGGTAATTTTGTCATTTTATATTATTTTATTTGTGTATATAACATTGTGTATAATTATTATTTTTATTGTGTTAGTTAATATGGTTAGTGGCTAACCTATTAATTGGACTTGTGCAAACCAATTAGACTAGACACTCGATTAGAACTCAATAATTAGCATGACATGATTCATGGACCAACTCATTGGACTAGGCCCAATTAGTCATGACCATTTAATTAAATAGGGATTAGACTATATACCAAAATAGGTTTAAAGCCTTTCATGCATTATTTATCCCACATGACAATATTTAGAGGGCATGTTGGACTTTTTGGATTGGCTTAACCTAGCTATAGTGGCGTCCATGAGAGGAAGAGGTCTCTATTCACTCATTTCATTCCATTGTTCCAATACTTCTCATTTTGGTGTTCTTCCCCAATTTGAGCCATTCCTCCACCAATCCCTATCAAATTCCACAAAATCCTCATCCATCTATCTCATTCTCTTCACTTGAAGGAGCCTAGGAGCTTGGAGACTAGAAACACAAGAAGAGGAGTCCATTTGCTAGGAGCTACGTGACCGAATCGTGTCCATTTGGCTGTTCATTGGAAATCTATCTTCTAATAGGTATACATCTTATTTTCCTCTCTATTTAGACTCTATTTATGCTATTTGACCCTTAGGAATTCACCAATGGACTATGACTACCTATAGGAAGAAGTTTGAGACTCTAATGACTCTATGTGAAAGTTATGTTGGGTTTTGTGCTATTTTTGAGAGAATTTCGAGAATGGTGCACCAAGTGTTTGTCATTTTGTTTATTAGATAATATTTGGTTGTGTGTGTCTAGATTCATGTCCACAATTGGATACCTGTAGGTCGTATCACGATATGGAAGGACACAAGATCAATTTGAGATTTTTTTCCTCCGACACTTGTCACACACATGTCCAATTTCACATGACATTTGATACTAGCTTCGATTTGTACTAATTATGTTCTAATATGTATTTCAGACTTGTCCATGTGATTTGGTAGGATCCGGACAAGGTTTGGTATATGTATCTTGGCCGTATCACAAGCCTATCATAGAATAGTGCGATATGGGGGTGATGCATATCAAATGTTTGTATTTGTGCATATGTGTGTGTGTCTTGTGGATACACATGTGTTTGTGTCACATATAGACGTGTGTATGTTAGGGGATACACATTGATGCACATGTATTTATATGTGTGTGTGGGTACATGTAGTCATATGTGTGTGTGTGAGTATATATATATATATATATATATATATATATATATATATATATATATATAATGTGTCTGATGGCATGCCACGTATTCTAGTCCTTATGGATTTTGGGACTGGGGAGTGACGCATGATTTGCGTAATATGATCAGTCACAAACGCAAAGCTAGGGAGACAACTACTATGCACAATATACCCCCCGTTGGGCATACTAGTGCTAGTATCATCATCAACTATTGCTGTTGTAAAACAGTGGCTCCGCAACCAAGGTAGTATGTGTTTCAATGACTGCAGTCCGTGGCACCCGTCCGACATCGTCTCCGAAAAAGGGTGCCAATTGAAGACAAGGAAGAACTTCCAATCGTCTCATGCCATGTTACTTCAAATTCCCTTGCTCCCAGGAGGAATGTCAAAATCAATAACCCTCCGGTATCGTCTAGTGCATCAAAGAGCCAACCCCGGGGAAATAAAACAATAACTGCTACCGGGGAATTCCAAATACTCGATTGAAAATAAAATCTGCATCTGTAGTAGGGACTGGGGGTTGCCAGGCCCTGATCATTCATAATAACCCCTCGTTTCAAGAAGATGATGTCTATCAAGGAACAAATACCGATGCGGCTGGGGGTAGTCAAATCTGGGACTCGGAAGAGGAGGC
Organism: Iris pallida; assembly: GCA_029216955.1. Lineage (NCBI taxonomy): Eukaryota > Viridiplantae > Streptophyta > Magnoliopsida > Asparagales > Iridaceae > Iris > Iris pallida. The sequence continues at coordinate 54,227 of JANAVB010045141.1, forward strand.
CTTGATGCCAATCTTTCCACAGGACAATGAGGCTGAGAGTGAGAGGTCCACTGTCCCGTCTACTTTCTCCCACATCATGTATGTCTACATGACGGTGGGTAGAAACGGAGAAGTGCGAGAGGCCTCAACTCCAAATCTCCTATAACGTATTAATACCTTGGAGGCGGGACTTCAAACTCTCACCTCCTCAATACAAGCCTTGATACAAGTCGTGCTCGACACAGGACCAGTTTGATTGCCCAACCCCCGTCAAGGGCTCCCGCATCTGTAAGTCCTGACCAGGAACCAATGGAAAATCAAATTGTCACAACCACTTTTCCAAATAGGTGTAATTTTATCATTTTATATTATTTTATTTGTGTATATAACATTGTGTATAATTATTATTTTTATTGTGTTAGTTAATATGGTTAGTGGCTAGCCTATTAGTTAGACTTGTGCAAACCAATTAGACTAGACACTAGACTAGAACCCAATAATTAGCATGACATGATTCATGGACCAACTCATTGGACTAGGCCCAATTAGACCCATTAGCCATGACCATTTAATTAAATAAGGATTAGACTATATACCAAAATAGGTTTAAAGCCTTTTTATGCATTATTTAGCCCACATGACAATATTTAGAGGGCATGTTGGACTTTTTGGATTGGCTTAACCTAGCTATAGTGGCGGCCATGTAAGAAAGAGGTCTCTATTCACTCATTTCATTCCATTGTTCCAATTCTTCTCATTTTGGTGTTCTTTCCCAATTTGAGCCATTCTTCCACCAATCCCTCTCAAATTCAACAAAATCCTCATCCATCCCTATCATTCTTTTCACTTGAAGGAGCATAGGAGCTTGGAGACTAGAAGCACAAGAAGAGGAGTCCATTTGCTAGGAGTTACGTGTCTGGATCGTGTCCATTTGGCTTTTTATTGGGAATCTATCTCTCAATAGGTATACATCTTATTTTTCTCTCTATTTAGACTCTATTTGTGCTATTTGACCCTTAGGAATTCACCCATGGACTATGACTAACCATAGGAAGAAGTTTGAGACTCTAATGACTCTATGTGAAAGTTATGTTGGGTTTTGTGCTATTTTTGAGGGAATTCCGAGAATGGTGCACCAAGTGTTATTATTTTGTTTATTAGATATTTAGATTATATTTGGTTATGTGTGTTTAGATTTGTGTCCACAATTGGATACGTGTAGGTCGTATCACGATACGGTAGGACATGGGATCATTTTAGGATTTTTCTTCTTCCGACACTTATGGCACACATGTCAAATTTCACATGACACTTGACACTAGCTTCGATTTGTATTAATTATGTTCTAATATGTATTTTAGACTTGCCCATGTGATTTGGTAGGATTCAGACAAGGTTTGGTATAGGTATCTTGGCCGTATCACAAGCCTATCATAGAATAGTGCGATATGGGGGTGATGCACACCAAGTGTTTGTATTTGTGCATGTGTGTATGTCTTATGGATACACACGTGTTTGTGTCACATATAGAAATGTGTGTATGTTAGGGGATACACATTGATGCACATGTATTATATGTGTGCGTGGGTTTATATAGTCATATGTGTGTGTGTGTGTGTAATATATATATATATTTTTTAATATATATATTTTGTATGTGGGTTCATATAGTCGTATGTGTGTGTGTGTGTATATATATATATATATATATATATATATATTCATATAGTCATATGTGTGTGTGTGTGTGTGTGTATATATATATATATATATATATATATATATATATATATATATATATATATATATATATATATTAAGGGACTTCAGTCCCGATAAAAAGTTACTATATATATAGGAGAGTAATCAAATGAACGCCGGGAGAGCTCCATGCGAGCATCGAATAGTAGCCTTCTTGATCTGTCGACGAACTTCAGCGATAAGCTGCTGTAAAGTGTAACAGTAAGCTTCATACCTCCATTTGTTACGATTCTTCCAAATTACCCAAGAGATAGCTCCCACCACCAGTTGTTTGACATGTTTATTCTTTCTCCTCCACCAAGACTTAGACCTTTGAAGAAGATCTATGGCCCAAACTCGGATATTAAAACCATTCTGGAAATACTGCCATACTGAAGTATCAAGTTTCCCCCACTGAATATGTGTGAAATAGCCTCCAACGAGTGTCTCGGACAACAATGACAAGCCGACGCCATTGAGAATCCCAGCTTTTGAACGTTATCATCTGTAGGAAGCTTTTTCAGTAGGATCCTCCAGAAAAGCATCGACCATTTGGTAGGAATACACTTATTCCAAATATACTTGAAATTAGGATCTTGAGGATACTGTACTCAGATGTTCTCCTAAGCTGAATGGATAGAGAAATTATGAGGATTAAGAATCCAGCGCATATCTCCCCCATCTCCCAGAATGATGTAAGCATCCCCGAGGTGTCGCCCTCTTAGTAGTCGCTTCCAAACATGTAAGGCTGCCGAAGTAGGTTCAACTTCAGAAGGATGATTAACAGAACAGTATTTCGCTTTCATGAAAGTCGACCAAAGGGACTTAGTCGAGAGTAATTTCTACCATTATTTAACCGTTAAAGCATCCATGACATCCGTCAATCTTCTAACTCCGAGCCCAGCTTCGGCAATAGGTCTTGCCACCCGGCCCCAGCTCAGCCATGATCTTTTATCGTTACCATCTTTAGATCCCCATAGGAACCCATCAAGCAAGCTTTCTATACGATTTAGCACAAAAATTAGGGGATTACTTGCTACTATGCAATGCATAGGGATCGAACAAAGCACTGACTTGATCAAAAGTAAGCGGCCACAATAAGAAAGGATTTTGTTATTCCATCCTGAGATCCTCCCCCTAATTTGTTAACCAAATCATCATACATAGTAGCATTACGCCTGCCTACAGTAAGGGGAACACTAAGATATATATATATATATATATATATATATATATATATATATATATATATATATATATATTTATATATATATATATAAAATATATATATATATATATATATATATATATATATATATATATATATATATATATATATATATATATGTGTGGTGTGTGTGTGTGTGTGTGTGTGTGTGTGTATATATAAATGTACATATGTATATATGTGTGTGTGTATATAAATGTACATATGTAGATGGGGGGTGTGAATGGATATGTATGTCATTTAATTGAGAAGAGATACTTTAGTTGGTTAAAATATGGTCTTTGGATTATGTATAAGGTGAACTGATAGTATATATATAGATATTTGATAGATAATTAAAAGGATAATTGGGTTGATTGCTAGTGTATCATAGAGGAGATGTTGTAGGCATAGGCATTGTACATCAGTCTAGGATAAGGAATTAGGGAAAACAACTGCAGCATGAAGAAGGATGGGAGACAACATCAGTAATAGGGAAGTCAGGTGGGTTTTGGTAGCATTTGGGTGCAAATTGTTGATGATAGATCAGTAAGGAATAGGGAAACAATAGCAGGCCTGCCTGTTTTGGCTTGTTGCATCTGTGAAGCAGTGTACAACTACTTGTAAGTGACAGTAAATAGGCAGGTAAGGGGAAAACATAAGGTAAGAACAACAGCAGTAGGAGTTCCCTGCTGTACTAGACAGTAGGTTAGCATTTCATTTGTAGTAGTAGTAGCTAGTGCTACATACAAGAGCTTTTGGCCATTGCTTGGTCGCAAGAAAACAACACCTGCTGTTTAGAAGTGATAGCTATAGAAGCATGAAAAATACTAAAAAGAGGCGCATAGCTTTCATGCACCTGAATATAATGTACCTAAGTTAAAGCTGTCAGCTAAAGAACTTGGAGCTTCTAAAAAGATACATGGTCAAAGATGGGCCAGAGAGACGCATGGATCATTCAGACGCATGATATGTTTTTGTCTCTTGTGAGAAAAGACAAACCTCGGGCAGTGTGTAGTATTCAGACTACGAGGAAGATGTCAGTGATCATGTCACCTTTATTGTTACACTTTATCAGTTGTAAAAGAAGAAGTTGTATGCGTCTACTCCCAGAACATTATTTTGCAGTATGCAGTTGAAAAGCTACGCGTTTAAAATATTAATTGACACATTGTTAGTCAAAGGAAGAAGACTATTAATAGCAAGCAACCAGATGTTATGCATCTAAAGTAATTTGATGCATAGTTGACCCATGGTAAACAGATCGTGTTAGGACATGGCAGTGTTTCATGCAGTACGTATTAAAATACGTGGCGATCTATACATGATTTTTGAGCACGTTTACTCTCCACCAAACCCTAAGGCTCATGCGCCTACCCAGTTTCTTGCATCTCTAAGGCAGAAGACAGTGCATTTTTTGCACATATGTACATGGTTATTCTAGTAAAGAAAAACTATAAATAGAGGACAATTCTTCCTCATGCGAAAAGAAACAAGAACAAGGAGAGACTATGTATACTTCTTCTTTGCTAGGAACTTTCACACAAAGAGAGAGAGAGAGAGCTTTTAGTGATAAAGTTCCCTCGCTACCGAGAGTTTATCGACCACCAAGCTTCATCAAACTTCTACATCAGATCGTCAACGGAGTAAAGAAGTCAAAGTAGACTTAATCTCCATCGCCCTAATCTCCAGATTCTATTGTACTTAGAATTCTTGTTAAAGATTCTTGTTGTACTCTTTCTTTATAATAGTATAAAAGATTCTACATTTTTGGACTGTTTTTGTGTTGAAACAAAATGGCAACTCTGCTGGGGACGACTTTCTTCACCGACGAAAAAGCGGGTAGCGCAATCTGATGTGACTAAGCTTGCTTCAATTGAGAAAATATTGGTTGTACAATTTGACCAACAAGTATATGAAGCAATGCTGCCGAACAAAGACTCTGCTTCAGCCGCCAAGAGATAGAAATCTAAGTATGTTCGTAAGACTTGGGTTCCGAAGTCTCTCTCCCGCTCTTCCTAACACCGCTGATGGAAAAGGGAAAGCTCTGGCCACTGTGGGCCAAAAAATAGTTCGAAGACGCATGGCTCAGTACCAGCCACAATGATGTCTAAAGATGTTATGCTGTTGAGACGTATGATATATACCATACATCTAGAAGATGCTCTACCAATGAGCCATCAACTAAGTCATGTGCTTTTTAAAGAAAAAGAATACTAAGAAGGCGTATGCCAATCATGCATCCAAGAAGAAGGCTGACATCTGTAATAGAATAATCTGCACCAACTCAAGCAGAAAGAACATACAAGATTTGAGTTTAGGCGGAAGAAAACATTACAATGCCAAAAATTCAAATGTTGGAATTCCTGCCTCACACTTGGTTAACCGAGATGAGAGTTCTGCCTCAATACAAAAATCTAGACGAATAACTGGAGACAAAAAGTTTGTCATCTATAGACTTTATCTCATCAAATTCTATACATTATGAAGAAGGCCCAGTTCATGCGCCTCTCCGTGTTATGCGTGCAAGAGATGGGAAGCTATACAGGCTAAAATCTATGTGCCCTAGTTTGCCATGTGCCTCTCTTCCACCTACTGTGAACTCATCTACATTGCTTCCTAATGTGCCTAAAATGAATTCGCATGACAAAACATCTCGAGACCTAAGTACTGGGTTTTTCTATGTACATAAAATAGGCCGACGAGTTCAAATACAAACTTTTTTTTGCACGAACTTCGTCCAGTCGCATAAAAAAGGAAAGGAGGTCATACACCCTTCTGTTGACTTGTGTAATATGCTTCGGCACAAGCGTAAATCAACAGAGGTGTCATCAAACACAGTTATGTTTCATCAAAGACATTCTTGTGCATTGTTATCAACCGTTGCTGCTTAAAAATAGTTGATCAACCAGTTAGGCGATCTTCCTTCACAAGATTGTAACCAAACCCTCCAGATTTGTCGTGTCTTGGGCGACAACTTTCAGACAATGAAGAAGAGTTACAGGAGGCCTCGGTCTATGTAATATCCAGTCAAGGTGATGATCATGCACCTTCATTAATATCATCCAGAGGAGGTCAAAGAGCCCCTTTACCCGAAGGTGTTTATCAAGGAACTCGTTCCCGATCCAGACATTCTTCTAGTGTACTCTAAGTTTTCGAACAAGATAATACTGGGGGTAACACTGTCCTAATCTTTGATCATTCTACGTCTCAATCTAATGACAGAGTACTTCAAATTTTAGAAAGGGATGACACAGTTTCACATTCAGGGTCGAGCAGTACTAGTTCTAGTAATGCTTCCTTATATACCCTTCCATTTGCCAGTCCATATACAACGTATGTGTATGTGACTGACAATAAAGAAGGAGGTAGTACTGATCGACAGAGAATTGATAATCTGGAGAACATGCTACAAAATGTTATGCAATGTTGCAGCAGATGCAAACAACCATGAACCTGCAAACAACTTTGTATCAACTCCATCTATCAACTTAATCTTCTACTGATCAAGATACAATTGGGGTGTCGTTAAACCCTAATCATCCATCAATAGTTGGAAATATGTCTACGCTATTATTACAACAGACACGACTAACTATCATACGGTCAATCTCTGCAAGTCAGCCAATTGATGCTCTGGAAGCTATTCGAGGCATTAATGCCCGATTAGATGATATGACTTCGAAAGAGGAGCTCCACAAATAGGAATGTCACACCCTTATCCTTCAGAATAAGATGACATGGTTTGTCCTCTAAAGTACAAACCCTAATCTTTGATTCCTTATGACGGAACAGGCTCACAAAGACACCATTTGACATATTTTTACTCCCAGACTGTTCACATACCAAAGAATGATGTACTTTGGTCTAAATTGTTCATCGGTACCCTGAAAGGAGTAGCTTTTGGATGGTTTTGTAATCTACCTGATGATTATATTAAAACTTTCAAATACTTGAAGAAGTTGTTCCCTACCAGATTCTATGAGGGGACATGTGATGTCTCCTTGTCAAAGCTTATTGAGATAAAGCAAGATAACAAAGGGCCGACTCGTGAATTCATTGAACGATTCAGGAGATTATGGATAAAGTCGTACCCTAGGACTCCTCATTCGGTGTTGATTGATACATGCAGGGGTAATTTCTTATCCACAGTCAAATTATATATTGGTCTGGGAGATTATAACTATTGGCTTGCTTTCATCGCTTCTGCTGAGAAGGTTGAAGAATTTGTCCTGGTTATGCATTTGATTAGGTTGAAATCACCTGAAGACGAAGCGAAGCACCCCCAAAGTAATAACACTTCTTGGAAAACTAACAAAGGAAAGGAGTCCTTTACGGTGGATGTTTTCACAGCTGCTTTCTAGCCCAAACAAAAAGGTCCAGCTGCTCCAAGGCCTAAGACACATTACACATTCAACGAAGCCGTTACACTAGACATCTTCTAGGTACTTATGAAGGGAAACACGCTATAACTACCTCCCCCTTGAAGGCCAGAGGAATTAGGGCGAACCAATGATTCGAAGTATTGCTTCTATCATCAGTATGTGCATCATCCTACGAAGGATTGTGACATATTGAAGAATCATTTTAGCAACTATTGGATTCAAAGGCAATTACATTGTATATAGATGAGAAACATGTTTATGCAAATCTTGTTTCTCTCCAATTTAGAGATCTTCCTGCAATTGAAGTTCTAGATGGTGTTACGCCGATACCGAAGGTGACATTACAAGTCGTCAATCTTTCTCCGGTTCATGATCAGACAATCAAACTTGTACCACTCAATACTCAGCATGGTGAACATGTGGATTCATTCCGATCTTCTTGAAGATATGGATCCAAAATGTGCCTCGTCTACTTCCAAGATTCAGAGGAAGAAGAAGAAGCGTAAGCCATGCAATATGGTTAATGAAGCTCTAGTCGGAGAACCAGATCCGAAATGATATCTACGTGCCTCTAATTAAGAGCAAGAGGATAATCCTTTTATTAGCTCCTACTTCTAATCCACCTACTATTTTGGCTCCATCTGAATCAGGACCATCAAAGTAGACCTTAAGAGAAAAAGAAAAATAGAAAGAAGTAAGGTTCGACAAGTCCTTGAAGAAATCTAATCTACTTGAACTTGACAAACCCTCCAATTTTGATATATTGGCATAGCTTGCCAATACCCCATCTTGATTGTCCATATTCGAATTGCTCCGTCTCTCCAAAGATACACGGAAGGTACTGAGTGAGGCATTATAGCATACAGACTCGTACTGGTCTCAGATAGTGGAACCTGATGACGATCCTACGACTTGTCCCC
>JANAVB010045142.1:0-30005 GCA_029216955.1 Iris pallida
CCATGCAGGTCTTGTAAATCAAGATATGTGAGGGTTTACCGAATAGATGTCTCAATCAGTATTCGTCCTTGATCTCTGCTCGTATCTTCTGAATCCCTGGATTCTTGTCCTGATCATATGTTTGTATCGTTGATCTGTCCTGGTCCTTCCTTATTATTCTCCATGTCGTCTTCTTCAGCGGCATCGTTCCAGGACCTATCGGTCAGCAAGACGGAGCACTTCCCGCGGGTCAGCAGCAACCAGGAGATCAAGCCCAACATTCCGGAGTAGCCTCCAGAGTCGTGCCTTCTGACGGAGAGCCACCAGTCCAGCCAGTTCAGCCTGCCGAGCCTGATGATGGCACTTTGGTAGGACTCGTCAGAACCTTGATAGCTTCCCAAGATCATCGTGGAGATGCCTTGCACCAGGCAGTGACGGATGCTCTGGCCAGAGGAGGTCATCAGGGTAACAGCGCAGCCAACAGCTTCAAGCGCTTGAACCCTCCCTTCTTCGACGGTAGTGAAGATGCTATCGCCGCAGATGCTTGACTTCAGGACACAGAGGTGATTCTAGAAGCAGCCAGAACCCCAGAGATCGAGAAGGTAGCCGTGGTGCGCCTGCAGTTGTTAGATCTTGCCCGCAGCTGGTAGGCAGCGCAGGCCGTTGGATTAGCAGCACCCATTGCTTGGGCGGTATTCAGAGAGAGATTCCAGACCAAGTATTTTAATGTTGTAGCTCGGTATGATCTACAGACGAGGTTCACCAATCTGAAGCAGATGGGCAGGACGGTCGATGGATATACGGCCGAGTTTTCGAGACTCAGTCGGTTTGCTCCCACCTTGGTGGCAACCGAGTATGATAGAGCCCAGCGATTCCAGCAGGGACTTCATCTGGAGATCTTGTTGGCAGTGGAGCAGTTTGAGCATCAGACTTTTGATGCAGTGTTGAGGGCAGCTAGGAGGCACGAGTATACCTCCCGCAGGATCGTGGACAGGACCGAAGGTCGAAAGCGATCTCACGGCCAGATGACCCAGTCAACAGCACCAGCCCGGCAGTCAGGACTTTGACAATTAGAACCCCGAGGCAGGCGGCCTCAGTGACGTCGGTCACGTCCCCTCAGCAGCAGAAGCAGAAGCAGAGCATCTTCCGCAATGGGCTGTACTCATTGTGGGAAGCCAGGACACGTTATTTCGGAGTGTCGCAGAGCACAAGGATTGTGTTTGGCTTGTGGAGCGCCGAACCACAAGATAGGGTCCTGTCCGAATAGGGCCAGTTCGTCATCGGCCCAGACTAGTCCCTCGGTAAGTGGACCAGCCCCAGTTCAGCACAGCAGCAGTATCCATTGCCGAGGCCATTGCCGCCTCAGGCCCAAGTGTTTCAGCAGCAGTACCACCTCCGAGGCCATTGCCGCCTCAGGCCCTAGCCTTCCAGCTACAAAGCCCCAGCAGTATGCCCAGGTCCAAGCTCAGATCCAAATCCGGCAGAGAGGTTCCTAGCAGGATATCTTCCCTCTTTATCGTGCCTTCAATTTCCTTACTTACATACATGATTGCATGATTGATTGCTTAGTAGCTTGTCCCTGCATCTCTAGCCACTTGATTAAATTCCGAGGACGGAATTCTTTTAAGGTGGGTAGAGTTGTAATGCCCGTAGTTCGCATTACGTATTGGGAATACGTGTACGTATTCGGGCTCGTATTTTTTTGGTTTGTCATAATTAGTTAGTCTTGGATTTTTATTTTGTATGTTGCATTAGCATGGTTTATCATAGGATTGCATTGGCTTGGTTTGGTTCGGTTTAGTGGGTGGCTTGGTTTGGTTTTATGTGGAGAACCACCCCCACCTACCACCACTCCTACCATAAATATCTATCATACTCTCTCTCTTCCATTATTACTTATTACTCATTTCTTCTTCTCTCTTTACTTCTCCACCTACCAGAGAGAGGAGAGAGAGGTCTAGACAAGTGCAACTTGCTTCATGGAGGAACTCAAATTTTTGCTTCATTCTCTTCCTTACAGCATTTTAACTCACTTTAGTACTTAACATTTTTCACTTTCCGTGGCTAGATTCTTGTAGATCTAAGTTTACTTTATTTTGGATTTCTTGGGTTTTGATCTACTTAATCTTGTTATTTCGAGTTTTGATAGCTGCATGTTGTAGAGGCTTTCATTCTACCCCATTTTGACCTATAGAAGCTCGGATTTGGGCTCCGGATGATGGAACTATGGAGTTTGGAAACTTAGGCCCCCATGGTGTTCTTCTTCTCGGAAAATTTAGGGAAGAAGAACAGTGCCTGACTTGACCGCATGAATGTTTCATGCGGCAAGTGTTCTCCTAACCGCATGATGATCCTAACCGCTTGTTGAACTTGGCCGCATGACTGGAATGTCCTTTAGCCGCATAAAACTTGACTCCGCCAGCCGCATGAGAACCTTCCTCCGCTGGCCGCATAGATCCACTTCTTCCAAGCCTGCATGAGGCTCTTGTCCTTCTAGTCCGCATATGGACCCACTTTCTGAGAGCCGCATAAGGCTCCTGCCCCATCAGCCGCATGCGCCCTTGAGTGAACCTAGCCGCATGCGCTCCTTACTTTTTTAGCCGCATGCGCCCCCTTACTTATGCAGCCGCATGTGCACCCACCTTATTGAGCCGCATAGATCTTGCTCCGCGAGCCGCATGAACCCGGCCCGTTTCAGCCGCATGAGAACCCTTCCCCGCCAGCCGCATGGACCTACATCTCAACCCAGCCGCATGGGCTTTTCCTTATCAGCCGCATGCGCCTGACCCCATCTAGCCGCATGGGCTGTTCTCCTCCCAGCCGCATGTGATCATTCCTGGCCGCATATGCCTTAGTCGCATGGCTCTTCTATAGCCCTGAATATTGATATTTTATTAGATATTTTACGTCCATTTTATATCCTTATGCCTTTTGTCATGAACTTGATAATCACAAATTACTTGATATATTTGGAATGATACCTGAGCATGGCACGATAGTGACCCGTAGTGGTGCACTCTTGACAAGTAAACCTGACATGACCTGATAGTGGCCCGTCGTGGCGCACTCCTGACAAGAACTCTTGACATGATAACCTGACATGATATATCTTGATAAGCTGTTGCGACGGCTACCTGACATGACATGACATGATAGTGGCCCGTCGTGGCGCACTCTTGACAAGAACACTTGACATGAAAACTTGACATGATATCTGATAAGCTATTGCGACGGCTACCTGACATGCATGACCTGTATAATTAATCCTGGACACCGTGGACGATTGTGCTTGTAGAAATAATCCAGTCCTATCTTGCATCATGTCTAGGAGGGGACTCCTGAGTACCACGGTCAGGAGTACCTATTGAAATGGAATAAGGCTAATAACTAGATTAATATACTAGTCATAAAGAGATCTCCCGGCTACAGGCAATCCCGTTACCTGGGCACGCCTTGGGATCTGTAGCCTGCCGTCGAGTAGGGCACATTTCCAGCACACTGTCATGTGTTGCACCCTTCAAGCTACCTAAGGGTATATTCGTTTCCTGGACGATGTACCCACCTGAATTAACTCTAATCTTTTAATCCGGGTAACCTAGATGGACTGCAGGGCTTGTGGCTGGGGAGTAATCTCACTGCATCTTGCTAGTAACTAGGCCTGTGATAACCCTAGTTAGTTAAAGTATCAAGCCGTAATTCTTGCTTGGCCGTGAAATAATTGAATGTAGTCTAACCAGTCTAGTCTTGTCCTGATTCTGTTCCAGATTACTGCATGACCAGAATGCCTGCATTTATTTTATCGATAAATGGTGAGAATTCCAAGTTCTGTTCAGGCGAAGGGTTACAACCCCGGTCCTTGTTTGGTTTACGGGTTGTAACCTGGTTATCTGAATAGTTCTATGGTTATCTCGTCGTATATCAACCTGATGTATTTTCTTTATTTCCAGTTCTTACCTTTATTTATAATTGTGCTGATTGCTGGTTTTAGTTCCTAAGTGAAGCTTCCTTTGTGGCACTTGCTCTTTCTGGAATCTGACCCAGCTGATTTTGTATGGCCAGATTTCGGAGCAGCTCCCGAGGATCTACCAACTTTCCAGCCCGATGGTGAACACCAGGCGTAACCAGGACAACGAGTGGGATTATTTTTGGCTCTTCCACTCTATTGTAAAGATATTTTTTGAGGCGTTTAGCCGACGAGCACCTGTTTAGCTCGATTGCACTTACTTACTGTCTGCCTACGGGCTGTAACATGATTGACAGATCCTAGGGTTGATCATGTATGACTAAACTCTTGCTAGTCCTAACATTTTGTAACACTAGCTTCATGATCAGCTGAATATGTAATATTTGGGATGCCTTATTATTGTATATTTAATGATCATACATCTTGTGATTTACTTACTTGCTTATGATTGAGACACTAGGCTTGTTCATGACCATAGGAGACTGTTGACTTGTAGTAAACCCTCATGTATCTAGACAGTCGTAACCGTATAGCGAGATGAAATCCATTTCAATATACGTAGCTGGCTATGTCTGCCCCCGCTCTCCAGTATTCTGGTTCTGGGGCGTGACACGTACCATACTTTGTCAGGCCATCACCCTGCAAAGGAGCACTAGGAGACAAATTAATAACATAAGCAGCTGTGAGAAGAGCCTCACCCCAATAACTGCCCGGCAAGTTTGCTTCTGACAGCAAACACTGCACCCTCTCCATCAGTGTCCTGTTCATGCATCCTGCTACACCATTGAGCTGAGGTGTCTTTGGCAGAGTCTTCTGGTGTCGTATCCCCTGCTCTCTGCAATAAGCATCAAAGGGACCGATGTATTCGCCGCCATTGTCGAACCGAACACACAATAACTTCTTGTCCGTCTCTCTGTCAACAGAGGCCTGAAACTCTTTGAAAGTATGCAGCACCTGATCCTTGGTCTTTAAGGCATAGACCCAAACTTTTCTGGAACAGTCATCAATAAAAGTTACAAAGTAAGAAGCACCACCAATAGATTTTACCTTCATAGGACTGCAGACATCCGAGTGAATCAACTCGAGCAACGCCGACTTCCTTGAACTTGGGTGACTTTGGAAAGACACCCTATTTTGCTTTCCAGCTAAGCAGTACGTGCACTTCTCCAACTTTGTAGACTTGAGCCCTAGAATCACCTTCCTGTTCACCAAGTAGCTCATCCCCTTCTCGCTGATATAGCCGAGCTGCCTGTGCCATAACTCAGTAGACGCATCACTGACTGCATTCACCTCCTGTGCCCCTGTGCGCTCCCCTCCATATAGTAGAGACCGAACTTCTTGCTTCCTCTGGCAATCACCATCGAACCTCTGGAAAGCTTCCATTGACTATTCCCGAAGAGACTGAAGAATCCCTCGTCATCCATCCTTCCAACCGACACCAGGTTGAAACGGATATCAGGGACATGATGAACATCTTTGAGAACAAGAACCGCACCCGTCTTCGTTCTCAAATGCACATCTCCAACGGCAACCGCCTTCGACACATCTCATTGCCCATCTTCAACACTCCACAGTCGCTTGTGTGTAAGTGGCAAATAGTGCCCTGTTATGAGATACATGTGCTGAAGCCCTGAGTCCACCAACCAAGAATTGTCATCGCAGGCGAGGTTTGTGATAACCTCATCACCTACGACGATCACATCGCCTTCATGTATCAAGGCCGCTGCTGCAGTGTTCTCTTCTTGCTTGCCCTTGTCGCCCTTCTTCTCTCTCTTTCAAGCGAAACAGTTCCGCTTGATGTGGCCCTTCTTACCACAATGGTAACACTCTGAGTCCTCGTAACGACCCTTGGATTTCCTCTGCTCTTGTCTCTGCCCCACCTGGACCCCTGCTTTTGTCCCTTCCGTGGCTCTCTGAAACCAATTCCTCTGAGTGATGGAATGTAGATGAAGTGCCCTGAGAACGTCTACGCATCTCTTCATTCAGCACCCCGCTCTTGGCAAACTCCAGACTGACCACGCCCTCTGGAGCAGAAGCAATCATAGATACTCGTACGGTCTCCCACGAGTCTGGCAATATACACAGCCATAGTCCCTGAACTTCATCGTCGAACTTGACTCCCATTGAAGACAATTGGTCAACCACGTCGTGGAAATCACTCAAGTGATCCGTAATAGACGTCCCATCTTTGTACCGCAGACCCATCATCGTCCGGATCAGGAACAAATTGTTTACCCCGGTCTTCTTCGCGTACAGAGATTCCAGCTTATCCCATAACGTCTTCGTGTGCTCAATATTGGCAACGTGGTTGTACACGTTCTCATCAACGAACTGTCTGATGTATCTGCACACCTGTATATGCTCGAATTTCCAGTCCTCCTCAGATTTATCACTGGGCTTCTCGGATGCAAATACGGGCAGATGCAGCTTCTTGACGAACAGCAAATCTTTCATCTTGCTCCGCCAATAGTGATAGTTGGTGCCGTTCAGATTCACCATGCGCACCGGCTTCGCGTCCATCTCTCTTCTCTAGTTTCTGTCAACTCCTGACACCCTTCTGAATTCCAGAACCTGGCTCTGATACCACTTTGTTGGAAAAGAAATGCGGAAAATATTTTTCCAAACTAGAGAGTACTTGCGAGAGAACCGAACAAACAACGCACAAACCAAAACACCAAAAAAAATAACCACGCAGACACAGAGAATTTTTGACGTGGAAAACCCTTGCGAAAAAATCACGGGACGATCGGAGTCCAACCCTGAGAAGCCTCCACTAATGAAATAGAAGAATTACACCCTCTACAAACTTCTTCCGCTCCAAATTGGATCCCCACAACACTTGGAAGCAAGAGCAATGATTACAAGGCTACGAAGAACAAGAACGACGAGTAGAGATTACCCGAATCCGATTCTCCTTCGAAAAACACTTTCGATCCTCCGTCTTCTCTCCCAAAGTTGTAATGGCACTCTTGCCTCCTTCCTCTCTCACTTTTCTTTTTGTTGTCTACTATTGTGTTACTTTATGATTAGGGTTTGAAAATCCCAACTTAACTCTCTAATCCCGCAACAAACCTGGACCGTTTGATTAGATCCAATGGTGAAAATTCACCCCAGATTTTCGCTCAGCCCCGACGACACAGAGTTCGGCCAGAACTCTATGTCGGGCAACCAGAACAAACCAGCAACATTCTGGAACAGCCAGACCGAGTTCGGCCAGAACTTGGCCTGGGACCGAGTTCGGCCCGAACTCGGTGGCTCCAGTCCAGAACCCCCTTCTTGTTAGCAGCAGCAACAACTCCTCGTTGCCTACTTTCCGAGCTTCTTCGACATCGAACGGCGCTCGTCGCACTCCGGGATCTTCTCCACATAGGTTGAAAACCCCATCCACTCCAACAATGTACACTTCATTGGCACCGTTATTGTTTCGTGGATTTGCTCATCACACCCCGCATTCTCCTCACAATTCCTATTCTCACTGCACTCGCCTCACCTGTAGGAAATATATCAACATTTATTTGAATTTACAAGATTTTTACAAGACAGTCATATACTGCAATTTTTACAAAATTTGAATTACGTTTACAATTTTACTATTGAATATGTAGACAAGTTCATATAAAGAAGGGTGGGGAGGTTTCTTTTGTCCTTTCTTCCCACGCTTGGAACGCTCAAACTTTTCCTACATCTTCTTAGTCATCGCAATACGTCAGAGACATGGAGAATCAACCCGGGAGAGGCAATCGACAAACTATTAAACATGGTAAATATATTTGACAAGGGCAGCCCTGGCCTAGACAGGCCAGACGACAGCCCATGGCCAAATATTGAAAGAATACCAATATAGATGTATTTAAAATAGAACTAGTATGTAGCATGAAGCACATCTAACACAAAATAATTGTGGTATTGTGGTTATCATGTTAGACTTCTACACTAGATGTGTTCAATTTCTCTTAGTAACATTTTTTTGTTAAATACTTTATTTTAGTTTCTTAAAATTTTTGGATTAATTGCATTAATTACCTCTATGTTTTATACTTATTACACGGACCGTCCTTGCTTTGAAACTAATTACACGGACCCATTTATAGTTACTTTTTTTTTTGCAATGCCCCTATAGTTACTATTTTCTATATAAACTACTAACATTGACCACCCTTACGGTTAATAAAATTTATAAAGGAGATGGGTGGTCAATGTAATTATTTTCGGAATATAGGTAGTTCATGTAATACTCATGAAACTTGGGGGGGGGGGGGGGGGGGGCAGAGGGTGGGGTGGGGGGGGGGGGGGGGGGGGGGGGGTTCAGTGTAATTAATCCAAATTTTACATAAATATGGGGACCTATTTTAAAAGTTCGTTTCGGATCCCCATGACGTCAGGGACGACCCTGATTTTAGGCATTGGAATAGATATTTCACCCACTTCGCATAGATAAACAAGACTTATCCATCACAACTCCCTCCAATTAAGGAAAAAAAAAAAGTGCAACACTAATAAATCCATGAGAAATTTGTAAAAAGGATCCGTTGGTTCCCATATTTGTTAAGAACCAATTCCTATAATTACTTAAAAAGACAAGGATTTTAAAATGTTTGCATCCTTCCTTCATGTCCCTTGTCCTTCCTTAATAGAAGTGAGAAAATGCAAGAAAATAAAATTTGCATCTTTCTTTTTTTAAAAGTTTATTATATTCTTTCAGCAAATATTGATTATTAACTGTTCAAATTTTAAGAAGTTAAAAAAGAAACCATCAAATAACTAATGTAGTAAAAAAAAAGTTTTGCTAGAAAGCTTTGGTTCAAGAATAACAGACCTGTTCTCAGTTGTTCCCTATAATAAATATTTAGTGCCAAACTTGTTTGTTAATTAAGTTAAAAGTTATTTAGTTTTAGGGTCTAGTATAATATTTAAAATTTACGTTTATGTCTCCATATTGTTCAGAAAAGGGTTTTGGTCTTGTTCTGACGGTTGGCTTTGGCTGACCGTTAGGTCTCGTTGGTCTCATATATTCGAAACTTGTGTTTAGTTTTAGGATCTCGAATGATATTCAAAATTTGCGTTTAGCTCTCCATTTTGAACCGTTAGCCCAAGTCAACGATGAGGACGAGACCTAGACTTTTTTCTGGATAATATGGAGACAATACAAATTTCGAATATTATATGAGACCTTCAAACTAATACCCTTGAGTTAATTATGAGAAGTATTCCTGAAAACCTTATTTGGGGCGACGTTAGTCTTACCCCTAATTCAACAAATTTAACCTTTATTATCACAAGAATCAAGAGATTTATGTCTCAATACCAACTATACTTTCTTCAGATGCCATGTAATTATTCTTTTTCTCCTCTTTTTTCCAGCAGAAAAAAAGTGAACCACTTACTCCAACAAAACCTTCATTTTGGATTTCTTTCTTCATGCAATGCATGTCAGGTCCCAAGCAAAAGAACTAACAAGAAGGAAGACGCTTATGTCCCAAATACTCAACATGTTATTTTTTTTTGAGCTAGGCAGCAGCATGTTTAGACAAGTGTTTTAAAAACCGGAACGAAGATTGGAGATTGATCCGGCCAAGGCACTTGATCGGATCAAATTGGTTCAACAACCAGTGGTTCGACTGACCAAAATATAATTTCTTATGGAAATAATTTTTTAAACCCATTAGGTCAATACTGAACCAGATCCGAAAAATTACCAATTCACGGATAAACCGGTTGAATCAGCCGGTTCGATCCGATTTTAAAACACTGGTTTAGACCCGATGAAAAGTATATCACGCTGACATTGACTAGCTACACAACATGTGAGATACAGCAGAGAAGTACAGGAAACCCCCAGCCCATCTCCTAAGCCTTGAATCCGTCAATTTGGCTAAACTCTAGAAGCATAGGCGGATCCACATGCACCGGACTGGCAGGGACGGATCCAAAAACTAAAACTGGGATGAGGTACAACAATTCGGATGGGCTAGAGGTGGCTAACATATATAAAAAAAATCAAAAATGAAAAATATAAGAAAAAAGAGTTAAAAAAAAAAAAATTTGGTGAGCTGGAGCCCACCCCACCCCTATAATGGATCCGCCCCTGCGGACTGGAGCCTGTGCCCCCAGTGAAAAAAAAATTATTATTTTTTAGTATATGTTAGATATCCACTCCACATTTATTGTATTGGTTTTAAATTAAAAGAAAATCATAGAAGCATACTATTGCATACTTTAAATTTATGCTTCTAAAGTATGCTAAATTAGGATAATTATCTCGACATATAACAAATATCCGAATTCTTCTAATTAATTTACAAATTAAAAGCACTTAGGAATAGCAAATACTAAAATTTTCCAAAACGCTTATATTTTTTTAGAAAGTATGCTACATAGAAAAAGAGTTGCTAATTGTATTGCTGATGTTATAGTTAAACGCTTTCAAAGTATGAAAACTCGTAGAGAACAATTGTGATATATAATATTTTATTGTATAAAAATAGTACTATTTAATATAATATTATATTATTATATTCGAAATTTTTTTGAGACTTTGTTTACGAACCTCTTATACTTGTGCCGGAAAAAACTTTGATACAGTAGGGGGTATCAAAGTTTTGATATCCCCTATGTATGACATGTGGGCCCCTCCCACTTTATAAAACGTGTACATATATATACATAAATTTTGAAAGGACCCACATGTCATACATAGGGGGTATCAAAACTTTGATACCCCTACTGTATCAAAGTTTCTCTCACTTGTGCCCTAATCCCGAATCCACCACTGTCTAGAAGGTCATTCCTATCAACTCAAGAGAGTTGATAATCCAAGTCTCATGTTCCTTGGGACCAGTGTCCAAACGTTTCATGTAGGAACAAGAGAGCAACTTGGAAAAGCTTTAAATATGCTTTCTACTTGAAGAAAGAAAAGAAAAGAAAAAAAAAAAAAAAGTCAGGCTTTGGGTGTCACCAGGCTGCTGCTTACACAGAATCTAAAAAAGGTCAATATGTGCACAGTCCCCCTCTATACTAATGTGGAAAAATTATTTTCGTGACATGCATCCTCCATCCTACAGTGCAAACAACAAATCTTACCATCGGAACTAATAGGCTCAAGATAATGCAAGCCGCAAGCCTCCTTGGATCTCGTCAACTGATAAGTTCATGATTCCTTCAAATTCGTCTCTCCATCTAAATTGGATTAAAACTCATATTCTCATTTGATCATCCTCTTTAATAGTATCAAAGTCAGTCTAGTGCAAAGAAGAGTGCACACAAATTATCTGTAAAGTACATAATATATATAGAAGAAGAAGAAAGAACTTTCACCATCATCAGTGTAGAAGAATTAATCAACTATAACAAATCTATAACCATAATCATCTCTATCTCAAGTTTTAGGAAAAGAACAGTAAGTACTACACCACTATCACTTTAATACAACATCCAAACAAAAGGACTACAAAAAATTACACTTCTAACTTAAAATCAACATACATCCAAACAAAATAAATACGAATGCAAGATCAGATGCGTATGCGGAATTTCGATTTCACACTTTCGTACTTTCATCCACTTCGGCGAACCAAACAGGCTCCAATAGATGGAGGCATGGAGCCTTCGAAGCTTATGACTTATTTACTAGAAAAATGTTAGGAAGCAATGACCAATCAAGCATGTCAAGGACATGGCTTTTGGCAGCCAGTCCTGATACCAAAAGGACAAGCTATAGACTAAAAGGGACCTCACCATTTAATCCTTCTCATTTAAATGGCCACAGGAATAACAAGGAAAGAGAGATGGAGGAAAGATGGATTTGGTCATTATGGGGGTCCATACTAACATTAACACAAAGCAATGAACAGTGCAGAAAGATTGTGTGTGTGTGACAATTCATGATGTGGATATATGGTTGTCCATGCTAACTCATAGAGCTCGTGAAGACCCAACAGTTGGTTACCAATGTTTCATCCATAATTGATAAGAGCAATGCTATGCCTACAACCAAATTCTTACAACCCCTTTACTCCCCACGTGTCGGGTTTCGATTGGAGGAGAGGAGTAAGTGGTGGGGTCGGGTGGAGCCCATGTAGCAGGGGGGTGTGAGGGGTGGTGGGATCCGGTGGGACCCGTGTGTAAGGGGTTGGTGAGTAAGGTTGTAAAAAGGTTGTAAGAATTTGGTAGTAAACTTAGCATTGTTGAATTGATAATTCTCTGCAAACATGATTCTTAGCTGCTAAAGCATTAAAGTCGCCATGTCACAAGAGTATATGCATAGGTCAAGACTACAGCACTGAGAAATAATACATCCCAACCACCCAAGATATGGAAAGATCAGGGCCAGCCTGGGGGTTTGGGTTTGCTCTAGGCGGAACTAATTTTGGCTTTGACCCTTATATGGACTGGTTATGGGGGTCACCTGCGACTCCAACCTCTTGCGGGTCATGTTGGGCCTAGGGTTTTGTCCTAAGTAGAGGGGTTGTCCAAGTCCAAAGTCATGTCGGGCTTACCCTGGGCCGGTCCTGGAAAGACCCAGCTGCCGATGCCTCTATGACGACGCTTCTGTATGGGGAAGATGCTGAGTTGCGCATGATAGAATGCATCGAGATGATCTAAAGTCTTAACACAACCACCAAATCGTAGGATGACAATGATAACAAGAGCCAGCAGTGTGAGGAAATGAGCCTAATAAAAAAGGAGGGCTTGCGCATTACTGAAAGTCTGATTCAAACCATTGAATGACAAGCCAAAGCAAGAAAATACTGCAACATGACAAATACTACAAGAAGCCTGGTCACTACAGGAAAGGACCCTAAGATGGATGATATAGACGATAGTTGGGACAGTTCAGGATTTGTCACAGCCCCAGTTATAGTTCTACATCATGAGCTTACTGTAAAAAGTTTTGCTGCATCAAAACATATCTTCATATTATAAGAGTTACTGCTCTCAGCTAACTGTACATGTGATGGGCGAATGCAAGTTGCATAAGGAACCAAATACACACACATCAGCCTGCATACTTGTCCAGATGGTTAAATTGTCCAGCCTACCATATACATGTACGAGTTTGAACCACAACAGGGCAACCTACATATCCAGAACGGGACGTCTGTTCCTTAGGGGGCAAGATAAGGACCCGACGATTACAGACCGACTACGATTGTCAGAAGCGGCGATTTAAAGGGCGAAAGTTCTGTCACTGGCCATAGGGCTGTCTAGATGAGAGTGAGGCAAGAGGACTGTTGGGAAAGAAGCGCGGAAACCTTTCCCCAAACCGGAGAGTACCTGCGAGAGGACCGAGCAAACAACGCACGAACCCAAAAACAAGCACACAAAAACAATCACGCAGACACAGAGAATTTTTGACGTGGAAACCCTTGCGGGAAAAAACCACGGGACGATCGGAGTCCACCCCCTGAGAAGCCTCCACTAATGGAATAGAAGAATTACACCCTCTACAAACTCCTCCCGATCCAAATCGGATCCCCACAACACTCAGAGACAAGAACAATGATCACAAGGCTACGAAGAACGAGAACGACGAGTAGAGATTACCCGAAACACGATCTCCTTCGAAAAACGACCTTCGATCCTCCGTCTTCTCCCGAAGTTGCAATGGCACTCTTACCTCCTTCTCTCTCAAACTTGTTTGTCCAATGCGATAATACGATAATGAATTAGGGTTGAGAAAACTCAATATATCTCCCTAATCCCGCAACCAACCTGGACCGTTGGATTAAATCCAATGATGAAACTCATCCTGAATCCGCTTCAGCCCCCCGACACACAGAGTTCGGCCAGAACTCTGTGTGGGGCAACCAGCACTGGGTGGCCAAACCCTGGAACGGCCAGACCGAGTTCGGCCAGAACTCGGCCTGGTACCGAGTTCGGCCCGAACTCGGCAGACTTGGTCCAGAACCCCCCTTTGGGGCAGCAGCAGCAGTAACAACTACTCCCGAGCTTCTCCGACATCGGACGGCGCTCGTCGCACTCCGGGATCTTCTCCACATAGGTTGGGAACCCCACCCACTCCAACAAATCTCCCCCTTCACAACTATGGGGAGGATGTCGTCATCCCGACGATCTGCCTGCAGTACTCGAACTTCCCCTTGGTAGAATTTTCGTGAACATATCAGCTCCGTTGTCATCTGTATGTACCTTCTCAAGCTCCGCGTCCTTCTTCTCAACCACATCCCGTATCCAATGATACCGAGTCTCGATGTGCTTGGACCGGCTATGAAACGTCTGATTCTTCACAAGATGGATAGCACTCTGACTGTCGCAAAGCAAAGTATACTGCTCTTGCTTCAGTCCCATTTCCTGCAACAGCTTCTTCATCCACAACAGCTCCTTGCAAGCCTCCGTCGCCGCAATGTACTCTGCCTCTGTCGTCGACAAGGCAACACACTTCTGCAACCGCGACTGCCACGACACTGCTCCTCCCGCAAACATCATCACGTAGCCTGAAGTCGATCGCCTCGTGTCTACATCTCCAGCCATATCAGCGTCGGTATACCCAACCAGCTTCGGCTCGTCACCACCAAAGGAAAGTCTCCAACCAGCAGTGCCCTGAAGATATCGTAGAATCCACTTGACCGCATTCCATGTACCCTTCCAGGATTCGAAAGATACCTGCTAACCGTACCAACTGCATGAGCAATATCTGGCCTCGTACACACCATAGCATACATCAGGCTTCCCACAGCTGAAGCATATGGAACCCGCTCCATATCTTCCTTTTCGTCCTCGTAGATGGACACTGTTCCTCAGTGAGCTTAAAGTGAGCCGCGAGGGGGGAACTCACTTTCTTCGCACCCGTCCATCCCGAAACGCTGAAGTACCCGGTGAATGTACTTCTTTTGGGACAAGTGTAGCAGCTTGGACTCTCTCTCTCGGCTGATCTCCATCCCAAGAATAGTCTTCGCTGCGCCCAAATCCTTCATAGAGAAGGCCGCGCCCAGTTGGCGCTTCAACTCCTCTATCCTAGTGGCATTCCGACCCACTAATAGCATATCATCAACATAGAGCAATAAGATGATAAAATCATCATCGGCAAAAACCTCACCAATGCACATGGTCCGACGTCGTCCGTGCATAACCATGCTCCCCCATAAACGACTCGAACTTTCTGTACCACTGCCTCGGAGCCTGCTTCAGACCATACAAGCTCTTCTTCAACCGGCAGAACCAAATGTGACTTGCCCTTCTCACAGAATCCCTCCGGCTGCTCCATGTACAACTCCTCCTCAAGATCACCGTGAGAGAACGCCCTCTCACGTCCATCACGCTCGCACCTCCAAGTCGGACAGCTGTGCTAATGCTAGCACTACCCGAATAGACGAATGCTTGACGACAGGCGAAAAGATTTCATCATAATCCACGCCTTTCCGCTGACCGTAGCCCTTGACTACCAGCCTCGCTTTGTATCGAGGGCAAGTAGCATCATCCGTCTGCTTCACTCTGAACACCCATCGATTCTTCAAAGCCTTCTTGCCCTTTGGCAACCGCACCAGATCATAAGTAGAATTGGTGTGCAAGGAACTCATCTCCTCCTGCATAGCCACCATCCACTCCTGCATGTGTGTCGTCTTCCATAGCCTCTGCGAAACTTTCGGGCTCTCCCCCGTCAGTCAGTAGCACATACTCATCCGGCGAGTATCTCGTAGATGGTCGACGATCCCTGTTGCTCCTTCTCAGTGGAGCCACTGGTGCTGGCTGTATACCGACAGCCTCCTCCCCTTCAGGAACTACCTCTCCGGCATGCTCATCCTCCTGAGGGACACCCTGACCACCATCAGCAGGCTGATGATCAAGGTTGGGAGCAACTCCATGTACCGGCTCCCCCATAACTGGATCCTCTGCGATGTCCTCTGGAAACTGCTCGAAGCGAAATGACTCTAACTCAGGCAATTCCTCAGCCTCAAAAGGCGTCTCGGAATCCTGAGTGTTGGTCATGGTCTGATCCTCGACGAACACCACGTCCCTGCTTCTGTAGAGCTTTCCTTCCGCTGGGTCGTAGAGTCTATAGCCAAACTCATCCCGACCGTAGCCGACAAAGACGCATCGTCTCGTCTTCGGCTCAAGTTTGGTCCTCTCGTCCTTCGGTACATGCACGAAGGCTTTACAACCAAACGCCCGCAGGTGACTGTATGACGGCTCTTTGCCGTACCATACTTTGTCAGGCACATCACCCTGCAAAGGAGCACTAGGAGACAAATTAAAATATAAGCAGCTGTGAGAAGAGCCTCACCCCAATAACTGCCCGGCAAGTTTGCTTCTGACAGCAAACACCGCACCCTCTCCATCAGTGTCCTGTTCATGCGCTCCGCTACACCATTGAGCTGAGGTGTCTTTGGCGGAGTCTTCTGGTGTCGTATCCCTTGCTCTCTGTAATACGCATCAAAGGGACCGATGTATTCGCCGCCATTGTCGGACCGAACACACAACAACTTCTTGCCCGTCTCCCTTTCAACGGAGGCCTGAAACTCCTTGAAAGTAGGCAGCACCTGATCCTTGGTCTTTAAGGCATAGACCCAAACCTTCCTGGAACAGTCATCAATAAAAGTCACAAAGTAAGAAGCACCACCAAGAGATTTTACCTTCATAGGACCGCAGACATCCGAGTGAATCAACTCGAGCAACGCCGGCTTCCTCGAACTTGGGTGACTCTAGAAAGACACCCTACTTTGCTTCCCAGCCAAACAATGCGTGCACTTCTCCAACTTTGTAGACTTGAGCCCCGGAATCACTTTCCTGTTCACCAAGTAGCTCATCCCCTTCTCGCTGATATGGCCGAGCCACCTGTGCCACAACTCGGTAGACGCGTCACTGACTGCGTTCACCTCCTGTGCCCCCTCTGCGCTCCCCTCCATATAGAGACCGGACTTCTTGCTTCCTCTGGCAATCACCATCGAACCTCTGGAAAGCTTCCACTGACTATTCCCGAAGAGACTGAAGAATCCCTCGTCATCCAACCTTCCAACCGACACCAGGTTGAAACGGATATCAGGGACATGACGAACATCCTTGAGAACAAGAACCGCACCCGTCTTCGTTCTCAAATGCACATCTCCAATGGCAACCGCCTTCGACACATCTCCGTTGCCCATCTTCAACACGCCACAGTCGCCTGTCGTGTAAGTGGCAAACAGTGCCCTATTGTGAGATACATGTGCTGAAGCCCCTGAGTCCACCAGCCAAGAATTGTCATCGCAGGCGAGGTTAGTAATGACCTCATCACCTACGACGATCACATCACCTCCATGTACCGAGGCCGCCGCTGTAGTGTTCTCTTCTTGCTTCCCCTTGTCGCCCTTCTTCTCCTTCTTCCAAGCGAAACAATTCCGCTTGATATGGCCCTTCTTACCGCAATGGTAACACTCTGAGTCCTCGTACCGACCCTTGGACTTCCCCCTGCTCTTGTCTCTCTGCCACCACCTGGATCCCTGCTTTTGCCCCTTCCGCGCTCTCCTGAAACAAGTGCCTCTGAGTGGTGGGATGTGGATGAAGTGCCCTGAGAAGTCTCCGCATCTCTTCATTCAACACCCCGCTCTTGGCAAACTCCAGACTGACCACGCCCTCTGGAGCAGAAGCGATCATAGATACTCGTACTCTCCCACGAGTCTAGCAAGGTACACAGCAGCCACAGTCCCTGAACTTCGTCGTCGAACTTGACTCCCATAGAAGATAGCTGGTCAACCACGCCCTGGAAATCACTCAAGTGATCCGTAATAGACCCCCATCTTTTACCGCAGACCCATCATCGTTCGGATCAGGAACAACTTGTTTACCCCGGTCTTCTTCGCATACAAGGATTCCAGCTTATCCCCAATGTCTTCGCGTGCTCAATATTGGCAACGTGGTTGTACACGTTCTCATCAACAAACTGTCGTATGTACCCACACACCTGTATGTGCTCGAACTTCCAGTCCTCCTCGGATTTATCACTGGGCCTCTCGGATGCAAACACAGGTAGATGCAGCTTCTTGACAAATAGCAAATCCTTCATCTTGCTCCGCCAATAATGATAGTTTGTGCCATTAAGGTTCACCATGCGCACGGCTTCGCGTCCATCTCTCCTCTCTGGTTCCTCTGTCAACTCCTGACACCCTTTGAACCCAAAGCTCTGATACCACTCTGTTGGGAAAGGCGCGGAAACCTTTCCCCAAACCGGAGAGTACCTGCGAGAGGACCGAGCAAACAACGCACGAACCCAAACAAGCACACAAAAACAATCACGCAGACACAGAGAATTTTGACGTGGAAACCCTTGCGGGAAAAAACCATAGGACGATCGGAGTCTAACCCTGAGAAGCCTCCACTAATGGAATAGAAGAATTACACCCTCTACAAACTCCTCCCGATCCAAATCGGATCCCCACAACACTCAGAGACAAGAACAATGATCACAAGGCTACGAAGAACGAGAACGACGAGTAGAGACCCGAAACGATCTCCTTCGAAAAGACACCTTCGATCCTCCGTCTTCTTCTCCGAAGTTGCAATGGCACTCTTGCCTCCTTCTCTCTCAAACTTGTGTTGTCCAATGCGATAATACGATAATGAATTAGGGTTGAGAAAACTCAATATATCTCCCTAATCCCGCAACCAACCTGGACCGTTGGATTAAATCCAATGATGAAAACTCATCCTGAAATCCGCTTCAGCCCCCCGACACACAGAGTTCGGCCAGAACTCTGTGTGGGGCAACCAGCACTGGGTGGCCAAACCCTGGAACGGCCAGACCGAGTTCGGCCAGAACTCGGCCTGGTACCGAGTTCGGTCCGAACTCGGCAGACTTGGTCCAGAACCCCCCTTTGGGGCAGCAGCAGTAACAACTACTCCCGAGCTTCTCCGACATCGACGGCGCTCGTCGCACTCCGGGATCTTCTCCACATAGGTTGGGAACCCCACCCACTCCAACAAGGACAGGGTCAGTGTTAAACCTTCGTGGTTTTTTTTTACCAATCTTTTAATAATTATTTCCTGCTATATAGTTTGCAAAAATAGGTCAATAATTGTTTCTTGCTATATATAGCTGTGCAAAATAGGTAAAGATTTGATTTGATTTGGTTAGATTTGTTAGGAGTGATTTTAGGAATCCTGATATAATCTTTGTTTCCTTTTATACTCTTTGTAATCCCTATATAATATATTGAGGCCTGCAGTTGTACCATGGTGATGTTTGCACCATAATGTATCTGCACAGCAATAGGCAAGAGAGACTAAAAGTCCGTCGCCATAGAGGTTTTTTTTTTCCCCGCAATTATCCAGGACTAAAAATTTGATGCCATAAAGAAAAATCTCACATACATTTATCCATGATCACAAATTAGATTAAAGATGAACTGCAAGTTGTGATATGAATCTCCTTAACACTTGCATATTCTTAATGGGAACACGGTGTGACCCGAACCGGAGATGACCAATGAGTTGCGATATTGGACTGAGCTCATATATGCCTTAAAAGGGAATTCTCATGTAAGGCCTGAACAAATCACAATTATCTACACCTCATGATCCCACCTCCTACCCAATGTGGGACTAAATTACCAACTCCATTGTCACTGTCACCCCTTTTGAGGGCTTAACCGAAAATGAATATAATCCAACAATCTCTACCTTTTGCTAGCCGAACAATCTTAGCACCCCTGCTACATTTGCTCATTTCCGTCAGCTGAACAACCTTAGCACCCCTGCTATCTTTGCTCGTTCCCGCCAGCTGAACGACCATAGCATCTCTGCTACCTGCTACCTTTGCTCGTTTCCGCCCAGTCGAGCACCCAGGAGATCCAACATATTGTCGTCTCCAACCGTCCGACCATAGAACCAAACTAACACGTTCATCCACTCCACCATTGTGTGACAATCACAATGTCTTGCTCCACCTTAGGCACGTCAAACCCACCTTTGAAGCCAATCCGTATAGTTGCATATGCTCTTAACTCCACCTTGAGAAGAGACGTCTTGCTCCACCTTTGCACATCAAACCCACCTTTGAAGCCAATATGTGTAGTTCAGCACCGTCTGTCTCGAACCAATTAGAGCCGTCCAAACCAGTTTCGTAACCTTGAGCTCTGATACCACTTGTTGGGAACGTGGTGTGATCCGAACCGGAGTTGGCCTATGAGGTGCGATATTGAAATAGGTCATATGCCTTAAAAGAGAATCTCATGTAAGGCCTACACCTCATGATCCCACATCATACCTGATGTGGGACTAAATTACCAACTCCATTGTCACCCTCTTTTAAGGGCTCAACCGAAAACGAGATACAATCCAACAATATTTACTGCAAAAATATGGGAAATGAAAATTGTCAGAACAAGATAATTTAGAGAAATTCCCAACCAAAAGAAAAGGAATGAATACACTAAGAGATTACCACAAATCTTAGACAAGTGCATGATTGATAACTGCTGGAAGCACCAATATCTGCTATTCATATAAATACTTGTAAGCGACATATTTTTCAAGGACGCTATCGTGAACGAACCAAACACACCAAAAACGACTGTAAACATGTCCTTTATGTATGGAAAGAGAGAGCCAAGCATGCTATTTAGACGAAAGATCAAGCAGCTATAAGTAGGCAACCTTTAATCAACACAAATACTTGTGCCTAGTTCAACTACAAGAAGGCGAAACATCATTTCAATCCAAAAAGTAGTATTCCGCCTTAGCTACAAGTAGCCCATTCCTCATAAATATAAACTAATTTAATAGATAACCAGAGAAATGGGAATAAGGAGTAGGAATTGTAGTTTGACGGACTAACTTGCACAACAAAATCAAGCTACCCAAATATGTCATTCACTAAACTGTTATAGCTCTGAACAGTAATCACGGTTCTGATACATCAGGTTTGAACTTAAAAGTATTCAGCTTCTGACCTTATAAGTTATAACCCATCTTTTACTGACAGGAATAAGAAGTGAAGGGACGCAAGTTTCTCGCTCCTCTCATAAATAAATCAAAATATAAACATTTGTAGTCATTTCTTAAGGACGAACCTATAGATTACATTGTCCTTACTACTATAGGGCTCTTTTTCTGCTGACCTTTGTGTACAATGGTAACGGTAATACAAGGGATAGAACTAGAGAAAGAAACACATATAGATATGGTGTTAAGCTCTCGACGTGCAGTACATGAACGGGTATGTTTATTTGAATCATATAAATTAAATTTGCCAATGAACAAAATGATCTATTTTCATCTTTGGCGTGCTAAAGTGAAGCTCATAAACTTTTCTAGTCATAGGGAAACAGAGATTAAAGGAAAGTCAGGAAAGCAGTTTTCTAGATCTAGATATCACTTGAAATATTTCTTTAGCACATGAATACTTCTAAACCACCCAACTACCAATCAGAATCGATGGGCTCTCTTGGTCTAATTCATTTAGGCTGTCATAAAGAAATGCACTGATGAAATGGTACAGTTCAGTTGGTGACAAATATCCTTACCCGTATAGAATCAACCAGGACCAGTGGGTCTTCTGATGGTGAAGGAAATTTCTATTTGATAACAAAAAGAAGAAGAAAAGACGATGAACGGATAGAATGGAACCAGTAGGTTGTATGGATAGATGCAGATGATCCTCTATGAGATTAGGTGGAACTTTACAATCCAGTTGTGCCTATCAGTTCTGTCATTTCTTAACACACTATCTTCATAAGATTAGTGGAGCCAACGTTGGTAAATCAGAAATGTTTTGTAACCTTTCCCTTGTTAATTTGAAAGGAAAAAAAAAATCCTTATTGGAGATTATGAAGTCTCAATCAAACATCTATATTTTCCTCAAGAAAATCCTACTGTGTAAGCGCAATGGTCCCATAGTGTGGCTAATTGTTGCAAGTTTGTCTAATTGGTCAAGTCAGTCGAAAACTAGACAGAGTCCTACATGATTGGGATTTGCAGGTGCGAAGCATCTTCCAGAAAGTGGAGGTTGAAGGTAAGATAATGTTTTGACCAATTGAATTCTAGGCATAAGTTCTCGTGAAGCAAGATAATCAAAGAAGTTCCATCAGGTCAAGAAATTAGGGCGCCTTTAGACATCAGTGGCTTCAGACCCTACACATTTTTGAAGGCGATACCTGTTTGTACTGGTATAGATATACTGATTGGTGCAGTTGCTATACATATAAATATATGCAATCCTAGAGAAAGAAAATAGGTGAGAGAAGTTGGTCACTGAAAAAAGAACCAAAATGATTCAACTATATAACCATATTAAAAGAATCATAAAAATCTAACGGCGAGAAGAAATAAAACTTTATAGCTTCTGAAATTTGATAAATATTGGAGTCTATGACCAAGAAACTTCTAGGAGAAGTCCATGTTCAATACTTGGAATATGAAACAAGATACAATATATATCCACCACAAATATTACCCAATAGCACTTTGTTGGAGCTTTTCCTTGACATGTAGAGAGCTTGATCTCAAATGCCTAGTGAAGTTTAGTCCCATATTAGAAAAGCATTATGAGGTATCTCAACATATATACTTGGTATGTGTTGTTGGGATATGCACATGTGGTGATGACCCTAAGGAGGAAACCATGTGGGTGATTTTACTAGGAGGTAAGACTAAGACTCCATGGTAAGCTTAATGCTTTTTGCTCTTGGAATTTATTCCATTGGAGCTAAGCCCTGTAGGGACTTAACGACTCGGACTCGGGCTCATGAGGCGTAATGTGGCGTTTTGTTGGCGCACTTTGCACGTCAGCATCGTCGCTAGGCGCATAGTGCGCTTAAGTTGCGCTCGTTGCGCGAGCCTCTTGTGCAGCCGTTCGCGCGCCAGTTCGAGCTGCCCGATTGTGCGGCCAGATGGCGCGCCAGTTGGCGCTGCCAGATGGTGCAGCAGTTGGCGCTGCAGTTGGCGCGGCGGTTGGCGCAGGGTGCGCGCGGTGCGCGTGTGGCGCAGGTAGCGCATGGTGCACATGTGGCGCGGGTGGCGCAGGTAGCACGGTGTGCGTGTGGCGCAGGTTGCGCAGGTAGCGCAGTGCGCGTGCATGTGGCGCGACTGCGCAGGTGCGCAGTTTGCGCTGTGCGCGTTTGGCGCATATGGCGCAAGTTGCGCAGGTGGCGCGCAATGTGCGCCAGTTGGCTCAGATCGTGTCTGTGTACGATTTGAGCAGTTACAGCACGTTCGGAGCGGTTTTTCCCACGTTCCGAACGTTCTGCTAACTGGACAGTTGCAGCGCGGGCCTATATAAGGTTCTCTTCTCTCTCTCAGTAGACAAGTGTTCAGAACACATTCCTTACGTATTCCACAGAGTTTGAGAGAGAAGAGAAGCAGAGCACCAGTACCACTTAGCGCAGGAGTTCGTGCGCCATCGAGGAGTCAGAAGAGCGGAGTGTTCCAAAGTTCTCCGTTGAACTTACTGGTTCCTGGAAGCTGTTCATGTGGGACGAATCAAGCTTTGAGCAATGGTGATCATTCACCCCAGCATGATGTTCTTCCATCCACTTCATCGCAAGTCATCGCTGCTGCTAGCAATTCGATTTGTACCTTCTTTTTAGAAGTACTACATCGTTTGCTGCTGTTACGAAATCTTTTTAGATTTTCGTAACCCAGAATCCTCCAAAGATCTCTATTGTGCACCTTCTTTAAAGTATTATATCGAAACATTGTCTTTACAATCGTTTCATTTCTCAGTTTTCTATCGAAAATTACGCCTCAAAATAACACTCAAATATAGAGCTTGGAGATGTATTTGAGAGAATGAATTATTTGATGTTTATTCATCTCCTATCTATGATACAACCAGTTTAGTCTATGATACAGCATCACCAGATTACCTCCAGCAAAAGTAAAATAACCAAATGTCGGTCTCCTATATGTGATACAACCAGTCCAGTCTGTATATGTAAAACCACATACCCCCAAAACACTGTTGTGCTTAGAAAACATCACTCCTCTTCCTGGAGCTGACTTCAAATATCTCAAAATTCTCACAACATTCATATGGCTCTTCCTAGGATTATGCATAAATTGACTGACAAAACTAATTATATATGCAACATTTGGTCTAGTATGAGCTGAATAAATCAAGCGCACAACTAACCTTTGATAACGAGCTTGA
The DNA here is from genome assembly GCA_029216955.1 of Iris pallida. Taxonomy (NCBI): domain Eukaryota; kingdom Viridiplantae; phylum Streptophyta; class Magnoliopsida; order Asparagales; family Iridaceae; genus Iris; species Iris pallida. The sequence goes on from JANAVB010045142.1 coordinate 24,021, forward strand.
TTAGTGGGAACCTGATCTGGGTACTCATCTATGCGATGATTTTGCTCAATAAGACTATCAATAGGCTTATAGTCCAGCATACTTGTCTTAGTTAGCAAATCAGTATGTACTTCCGTTGACACAAGAAGATCTGTTCTCTCCTCCTGGCTACCTCAATTCCTAAGAAGTACTTGAGTTTGTCCAAGTCCTTCATCTCAAACTCAGAAGCTAACTGTAACTATAGCTTGCCAATCTCAATAGTATAAATTACCAGTAATTACCATATCATCAATATAGATAATCAGAATAGTTTCCTTTCCTTATTGATGTTTAAGAAACAATATGATCTGAATTACTTTGTTTATACCCAAACCTACGCATGAGCTGTGTAAACTTCCCAAACTAAGCACGTTGTGCCTACTTAAGGCCATATAATAACTTGTGTAGTCTGCACACAAAGTCACCAGAGGAGGAAGTTACATATCCAGGTGGAAGACTCATATACACCTCTTCATTCAACTAGCCATAGAGAAATGCATTCTTCACATCTGACTGTTGGAGGGGCCAATTCAAATTAGCAGCAATTGATAGCAAGACACGGATAGTGTCATCTTAGCAACCGGTACAAACGTCTCATCGTAGTCCATGCTATAGAGTGAATCCATTTGCAACAAGCCGCGACTTATACCTATTCACCGACCCATGTACATTATGCTTCACTGTAAACACCCAACAACAGCCAACTTTTTTCTTTCCCCGAGGAAGAGCTACAACAAGTATTACTCTTCTACAATCCCTCCATCTCTTCCTTTATCGCCTTTGTCCATTTCAGATCTCCCAATGCATCCTGCACTTTGTTAGGTGTTGATACAATAGTTATCTGATTCACAAATGATTCATATGACTTACACAATCTAATAGTAGACACATAGTTGGATAATGAGTATTTTTGACTATGCATGAGCAGCGGGTTCATATTTTTTGGCTGGCTGACCATTAGTAGACCTGCTGGCCAATATATATTTTTCAACCCTAGACTCACTATTATTAGCATTAGATGTGTGTACATACCTCATAGGGATGATCTTCAGTACCACGGAGCCAGGGATTAGGGGTAGGAGTGATCAATAAGGGGATAATAGTATCTTCAACAACATTCTATTAGTCGAAACTAGCAATTTAACTGGTCGAATTTTCTTCATTATCTAGATTTGACGGGTGGAAGGTTTTATTTCGACCCATCAGAAACCCTCCTGGAAAGTTGATCTTATTTTTTATACCTTTTGGACTTAAGTTCGACATGTTAACTACCATATTCGATGAGTCGAGAGTGTCTAGGTTTGACCGGTGGGCGCCTGTAACTTTTGTATCTCGGTTCGACGGGTTGAGAACTTCTAGACGACCCTTGAAATACCTTCTACATTCGTTCCTCCTCCTTCTCACTTCTTCTTCTTTACCATGATGCAACTCTTCAAAGTATGAATTCTCCTCCTGAAAAGTAGTTTCAGTAGATGAAAAATAACTCATGTCTTCATAGAAGGTCACATCTACGGTGACATAATACTTTGGGTTGTGTGGATTGAAGCATTTGCACCCCTTCTAATAGCAATCGTAGCCAATAAAGACACTTAATGCCCGGCATCCAACTTAGACCTCTCATTCTTAGGTACATGAATAAAAATAATACAACCAAACATAAGCATGAAGATTATGAAATAATGGTATTAAAACATGAGACGTAAGGACCTCAAAAAGAATTTTACCCTAGATGGGAGATGATTGGTAAGATGGGAGGAGGCTTGTACAGTATCCCTCCAGAAATACTTAGGCATATGAGTACTAAAAAGAATCGAAAGAGCCATTTCCAGAAGATAACGATTTTTTCTTTCAGACACCACATTTTGTTCTGGCGTTTGTGGACAAGTTGTTTGGTGCCAATCCCATGTATTTGAAAAAAAGTCTCAAAAAAAGTAATTCACATATCCCTCTATTTGGAATAAAGAACTATAATAGTGATATTGTATTGTATTTGGACAAGTGTACGAAAAGCTTGAAAGTCTGGAGAGACTTCATCTTTGGTTTTAACAAGGATTACCCATGACAATCTTGTACAATTATCCATAAACAGCACAAAATATCTCATACCTGACGCAGTACGCTACTTAGAAGGTCCCCAAACATCAGAATGAATATACTCAAAAGGAATAAAATTGTTATTGGAAGTACTTGGAGAATAAGTAGCACGATGACTTTTTGCCAAAACACAAGTCTCACATTGAAAGACAGATTCACCCACCCGATAAACAAAGTAGGCATGTATTTTTTTCATGACACTAAAGAATAGATGCCCTAAACAGCGATGCTACAACCAAATCTCACTCAGCTTGTGAGAACTCCAAGTCAAAACGGTACGGGACTGTGCTCCTCGTTTCTCCCCGGCATACATCTGATCTAGATGGAACAACTTGCCCCTCAGATACTCCTGACCGATTATCCCCTTGGTTAGAACATCCTGAAAAAATCACATACATAGAATAAAGGTTATGGAACATAGTGATTTAGTATTCAACTATGGAACATATATTAAATGATTAGACATGTCAGGAACATATAAAATGCTATGGAGTTCTAAGATAGGGGTAGTACAAATTGACCATGTTCCTAACATAGGAAAAGCTTCCCATTGATATCAGTAGCACAAGACTGGTGGAGGAGACAATTCAGAAAAATAAGATTTATTATAAGTCATATGATCTGAGGTACCCGAATCAATAATCCAAGTATCTGAACCAACAAAGCCAAAAATATAAATCATACCCATCTTACCTCGACTAGCTAACGAAGCAGCTAGAGCAGCAGTACATGTTGTAATATGATCATGGTCGGCCACTCCATAGAAATCTGGCTCATGTATCAACTAAACAACCGCCTTCCCTTTAGGATGACAACCCTACTTACTGGGGTCAATAAGTTTTATGAACATGGCCAAGTCTATTATAGTAGGAACAATGACGAGGTTTATTGGAAAAACTTGGTAGGGGATCCTATTGGTGCAGTGGGGCTGAGTTTTGTTTCTGAGGAGCCACATAAGCCTTAGCTTGATTAGCTAAGCTTGAAACTTATATTTGGGTCTTTTGTAGACTCTCTTGCTGAGACTCATCCTTGCGGATGTATGTGAAAGTTGTAGAACTAGGAGGATCTGTCATCTTGAGCAGCTCTCCCTTGGCACTATTATGTTTAGCATCCAGCTCTCTCCATAACACATGAACCTGCTCGAGTTCCTTCTCCTTATGGTACCCCAGTAATATCCTCCAGTTTCTTGATCTTGCAAGGATGCTTCTGATCGATCTCAACCCACAGATTTTTCAGTTTTTTATAAAACACGGACACTGGTTGCCTACTCTGTGACATACTAGCACCCTTGCACATCAGCTCATGGACATGTATAAAATCGAATTCTTTGGTATATAAGTTGTTGAGACTTGAAGTTATTTTATTGTGAATGGAATAACAACACATATATATAGGAGAGGCTATCCTCTCCTATCATTCTAGCCAATGTGGGACTAAAGCCCAATAACACTATATATATCAACACTCCCCCTCAAGGTGGGCGAAAGATATTCACTAAGCCCATCTTGTCACATCCTCTCATCATGTTGATAGAACTAAGCCCCTTTGTCAGTCCGTCTGCTACCTGATCTTTGGTTGGAACATAGCCCAGCTCTAGTTCTCCTTTATCCAGTTTTTCTTTGATGAAGAATCTGTCAATCTCAATATGTTTGGTCCTGTCATGCTGCACTGGATTGTTGGCAATATTAATAGCTGACTGGTTGTCACACCATAGCTTTCATCTTTGCTCCCTGGTCCAGCTTTAGCTCCGTCAGCATATTCTTCAACCACAACAGTTCTGTGACTCCCAAGGCCATAGCTCTATACTCTGCTTCAGCTGTTGATCTGGCCACTACTGACTGCTTCTTACTCCTCCAAGAGACCAAGTTGCCTCCTACAAATATGCAGTATCCCGATGTGGATCTCCTGTCGTCAGCACAGCTAGCCCAGTTAGAATCACAATAGCCCTCAATGCCTACATGATTATTTCTTCTGAAGATCAGTCCCTTCCCGGGGGCTCCCTTCAAGTACCTCAGAATCTGGTACACTGCGTCCATGTGACCCTTCCGGGGTCATGCATGTAGCGGCTTACTACACTTACCGCAAAGCTGATATCAGGTCGAGTGTGGCTTAAGTAGATTAACTTGTCCACCAATCTCTGATATCTATCCCGGTCAACTGGTTCTCCAGCTTCAGCATCCAGTTTAAACTTCTGGTCTATCGGTGTTGTAGCTGGTTTACATCCCATCATCCCTGTTTCCGTAAGCAGGTCCAGTGCGTACTTCCTTTGAGAAAGAACGATTCCCTCATTATCTCGAGCAATCTCAATCCCAAAAGTATCGAAGAGGGCCAAGATCTTTCACCTCGAACTCCTTGCCAAGTTTTACTTTGAGTTGGGCGATCTCCTGCTCATCATTGCCTGTGATAATCATATCATCTACATATACTGCAAGCATGGTGATATGGCCTCCACTCCGTCTGAAGAAGACAGTGTGATCAGCATTGATCTGCTGATATCCCATCCCTATCATTGCTCTCCTGAACCTGTCAAACCATGCCCGAGGAGACTGCTTCAGTCCATAGAGAGACTTCTTCAGTCTACAGACCTTGCCTTCTGTCTGTTTTGTGCCGAATCCTGGTGGTATCTCCATGTACACCTCCTCTACTAGATCTCCATGAAGAAATGCATTCTTCACATCCAGTTGGTGTAGCTTCCACCCTCCATTGGCTGCCAGGAAGATCAAGGTCCTGACAGTGCTCATCTTCGCCACTGGTGCAAAGGTCTCGTCATAGTCGATGCCGTACGTCTGACTGTATCCTTTTGCCACCAGTCGAGCTTTATAGCGCTCAACCTGTCCATCTGGGTTCTGTTTCACAGTAAAAACCCATTTACATCCAACTGCTCTTTTCCCTTCTGGCAGTCTCACCAGCTCCCAAGTGTGATTCTTCTCAAGAGCTTCCAACTCCTCGTGCATTGCCGCTTTCCACTTTGGATCGTTCTTGGCAACCTGCCAATTGTTAGGTACAGTAATATATCCAAAGATGCTATAAATGCTCCATGAGAAGAAGATATATGATCATAAGAAACAAACTTAGCAAGATCCCAACCATATCTGTCCGGAGGATTTCCCGCATTGCTGCGAGTAGTCCTTCGTGTAGGTAGTGTGGTAGACATCGGAGGAACGATATCACCTGAGGAGGGTGGTGTTGTATATGATGAGGTGGTGTGTATGGGAGGATGGTGGTATAGGTGTCTCAGGAGTTGGGACAGGCGCAGGCAAGGGACTTGGCACTGACACTGTAGGTACTGGTCCTGTAGTCTGCTTGTTGTTTCTCCTGTTGTAGGTCAGTAACTCCCCCTGAGCCGTAGGTGTAACACTTCTCGTCTCCTCCCTCTGTTCCGCTTCACCTTCATGTTCCTCTTCAACCGTGTCTCTATGCCAAACTTCTAAATCGGTTACCACCAGATTCTCCAAGTTCTCTATCTCCCCCTCTCGCCTTATACTTGTAGTATGAGGCGTGTTATACGAAGTTCCATCCTGGCGGTAATATGGCTCATGCTCCCGGAAGTGGACGTCCATACTAACAAATTTCTTCTTCTCTACTGGACTCCAGCATACATACCCCTTCTGAGTTGCTGAGTAGCCCACGAAGATGCACTTGACTGCTCTAGGGTCAAGTTTTCCAACGAATGGTCTGTTGTCCTTCACAAAACACACACATCCAAACACCTTTAGTGGAAGTATTCCACTATTATTACCTTGTAATACTTCACATGGAGACTTCCATCCCAGGACTTTTGAAGGCATCCTGTTTATAAGTTGAGCTGCTGTCAACACCGCATATCCCCATAGGTGTTGTGGGACATTCATGTCGATCATCATACTTCTTGCG